>BOSO01022437.1:0-15510 GCA_018403395.1 Gorsachius goisagi
GGCTACTCCAACCCCAGTGATATGCACTGCGGCTACTCCTCCAACCCAGGCCACAGCCACTGTGGCTACTCCAACCCCAGTGATATGCACGACAGGCTCTAGCACCTAAGGTCAAAGACAACAAGGGAAACAAGTGGAGTTAATTTGATATAGAATAGGTGCTTTTGTATTTCCAGATTTCCTCTGGGAATTTAGGGAACTATAGTTCCCTAAATAGGGACTAGTGAATAGTCACAACCATTATAAAGGCACTGATTTTCACTGGCCATAAGATAGAGACTTACAAAACCAGCAAGAAATGCACCCAGTTTCCTAGTAAGCCAAGGAAAAGGAAAAACAACTCTGAAAATGCTCAATTCACTTGCTAAAAAGACTGACATATTTTTCAGTAAAACTTAATTGCTACTTTATTGATATTTATCAGGAGTACTAATGTGATGGGCTATATGCTGAGGTGATACCAATGGGGTACAGCTTCACTGACTTGACCAGAACTAGTTATGCTCAAAGATTTGGACCACTTTCTTTTTGTTATTTACAAAAAAATCAATCATTGTAACCCTTACTATAGCAAGATTTTCTGTAACTAGTATGTATGCCAGCTGAGCAACATTAAATAACAGCTTATGCTACCTTAATCATGCGGAAAGTGAGAATCATGATTATGTAGGTCTTCATATAGGATGATGATGCTATGCATCGTGTGATGAGCTTTTTATAAATCTTGCTCCTCACAAAGCATTCTGCTTCTGTGAAAGCTTAACTCTTCTTGTTAACCATTTGTGCTAGACAGTTTGTTACTTTATGTTATTACCCTAACAGCCATTCGAGGCAGAAATGGCACAGGTGCTTTATTCTGTATTATAATAATCTTACCATTCCAGATGTCAAAATCAATCATTCATGTGTACTCTGGGTGATTGCAGCTGATTGACTCAGGTAGGGATTTTGAAAATGCGCTCAAGAGCTCAGTCAAAAATAGATTTTGATGATATGTAGCTGAGTTATAAAGCACTTTTCACAGCTTTCAGGATGCTGTGCAAATAATTTAGAATAATACACATTCAAATCAACCAAGCAATATTTAAGTTTCACCCTACAGATATTAAGCTGATTCATTTGAAAAAGTAAATAAATTAGAAATTATCAGGAGAAAAACAAAATCCTTAGCCAGAATTCACTCTGGCATTTCTTATGCAACAGATTTTCATAAGATTGATTTAAATAACTTCAGTGCAGCATGAATTCATTGCCTGAATGTATGAGGCAGATTTTGGTGGCTGATGCAGAAGGCCGAACAGTATCTTGGGAATAGCTGATACAGGGCTTCCATTCCCCATCCTCACTGGCACATTCTGGTTTAAGAGCATGTGCTGCTTTCTGCCCACTCTGCGCTTTTATACAGATAATATAAATTCTGGTCCAAGTCTGACACAAAATTTCTGCCTCCTGTCCAGCCACTCTGAGCTGCATCCTCTCAGTTGGCAAAAGGGACTGGATGGGAAATGGACCGTACCATGCTAACCTTTGGGCTTCCCTGAAAGATGGGGTTTGCACTTGAGTTTGTGAATGAAATAATACAGATTTTCTCCCATGGTTCACAAAACAATTTTAGTTAGGATAACAGCATGAGCAGTGATTTCACAAGAAGTAAGGAGCGCAAAAGTTTCATGTAACAAAATACAGCCATGTACAGCAAAATACCAGAGCACTAACACTGGAGATGTTAAGTGAGGTGAAAGCATAAATCTCATAAAGCATAACCACAAACAATCTGTCTCTGGTCTTGCAGAAAATGATCTCTTCTCTTCCCTTCTGCCTTTGGACCCTCATCTATCAGTAGATACTATGCAAAGCTTGCAATACAAGATACTGTACAAAGATCATGCTAAAGCTACAGCTCCAGTGAAACACAAGAATTTTAACATTACTGAACTATGTGAAGTGAATCAAATGGAAAACAAATTAAAAGAAATTCTTTCAGCACACTGATTGGTTCATACATTTCCTTCCTGACTGATGCTGAGAATAGTTGAATTGCAAATTCTGTTTGCCTTCACATTTAGATCTGTTTACAGTTTCACTGTACATAAAGTTTTTCACAGGGAGAAAGAAATACTGCAACTGCATCTTTTAAGACTTTAAATTTTATATTGTAAGTGCACATAGAGCCAGAACAGATTGCTGTGACATGTCTCTGAGATGCCTTATTGCATTGGAGGGTTAGAACCATGTGGGCAGAGCTTGGTTGATTCCAAGCTCTTTGCAGGCACTGGTTTTGGTACCTAATTATCCATCTCAGCAAGATCAGGAACAAAACCAAAATGAAATGTACAATGAGATAAACTGTAAGGTCTTCAGGCAGGAAAACTCCCACCCGAAGATCCCTTCAGATGCTATGCTAATCTTCCACTGTTGTATATACACCAAGATTAATGTTTCTGCAGTATTTCTCCCTGCCCACCAGTCCTTTGGTAATAGCATGTGATCGACTGTTTACACTAGGAAAGGGCCTTTTTTTAGTGTGGTTGTCTAAGGAAATAAAGCTTGTGGAATCATGCTGTGTGTCTGATGCTCCCACTATGGTGCGGGTTTGCCCTCCATTAGACACCAAATATTCCCCTAGGAGGGGTGAGGGAGCAGGAAAGAGATGAGGAGAAGCAGGCACTGGGAACTGAGCTGCTTCAGTTCTGTAGTGCATGGAATTACTTGCTTCCTGTGTTTTCATTGACAGATGGCCTTGCTGGGCACAGTTTTCATCCTGAATGAGGTGACTGTAACACTTGTACGTCTGAAGAGTTAATTAGAACTACATCACTGAAAAATACCTTTTCCTGTGCCCCTTTGGGAGCAGAATGACTAAGGCTGCCTTTGGACCATGTCCCTGGGTTTCTCTCCCTGAGGCTTTCTACACCTCCAAATCATCCTGAAGCTGCTACGTTCTCCACAAATTACAAGCTGAGATGAAGCAAGAGTCAAAGCAGCACAAGTCAAAGCAAGACTAACTAGTCCCCTAAGCCAATTTCTGACACCTCAGGGAAACAAACTGTTATGTGCAATTTGGGGGACAAGTGGCTGCTTTTCTATCAGGCTGTCCCCCCAGAATCTGCCTGGAATGGTTCATGTTCTATGAAAGCTTGAACCTCCCGTAAGAGGATTACTCAAACTTCATGTCACATTTCTGTACTCACCCGTTTACACAGCTTGTTTATTCAAGCAGTTACTAGTTTTATGCAAACTATAGTTCACTGAAGACAGACACACTCTTTAGTCTTCTCTTATCACCTTTCACAGTCCAAGCCCTCCGGGGTTTCCTCAAAATGCTACGTGACAACTGTGCTATGTGCCAACTCACAACCTATGCTTATCTGTCCTTGTGCAGTTACAGTGTACTTAGCACAGTCCCTGACAGTCACACCTTTCTATGACGTTTATCACTGACATGCCAGGGCTTTGCTGCTGCTGGTCACTAGCAGAAAGACCACACTTGGGGAGCTAATACTTATTTCACTGTGAGGCAGCATGCAGAGATTTATTTTTTTCTGGTTTGTATGACAGTTCTCACTGCCTAAACCACCGCTACAACAGTGTTGACCATCTGAGAGGGACCTGTATTTCTTGCTTTTGCAATGGCCCCTCTGAGACACAGAGGTACTTCATTTAAAAACACCGACTACTTGTATGACTGCACCCCATTCATTCCCATTCATTCCCATTCATTCCCTGGAAGGGGACCCCAGAGCTATGGGCACTGAGGAGGACATCTATGGCACTGAAGATACTCTCCAGACAGAATGAAGGGGGGCTCCCAGGCCCACCAAGCCTGTCAAGATTCCTGTCAAGCAGGGGACAAGACAGGCTTTTCCTCCGCTGCCCTGCAGAGACAGGCCAGCTATGGGTAGGCAATGCAGTGCTGCAGACTCTCCTGCTGTCACCCACCATGCCACATGCAGATGGTCGGTGGGTGCTTAGATCTGTCCCCTCACATGGCACCATTCACCAGGCAAGCTCCCTGCCTCCTGACCAGACACAGCAGTGTCTCCTGTTAGAGGAAAAATCTGGGAAGCCTTCAGACACATACTTTTAGATTATAAGAGACCTACACAGCTAGTATCTTCGAGTGAAAGAGAAAGGTGGTTTTGTAAGATGGTGACTCAGAAGTAGTTCTCCTCATTCCCTTGCTCTACAAGCATTCTGCCTCCCTCAGAAAAACAGAGTTACGAATGAAAAAACTCATTGTAGTCCTTAGAAACACAGCTGGGCAGCCTTCCCACCAATGCCAGGAACACTTGCCCACTTCCAGTTGCATAGCGGCTCTTGCAAACCCCAATGAACCTCCACTCAAAACCATGGGAATTACTCAGTCCCTCTTCAGGGTACTGCTCCCAGGCAATAATTCCTTCTCTGCAAGAACCAAATCTGTACAGGAGACACAGAAAGGCAAATGGGACAGCATCAATGTGGGAAAACTCATATACTACCTATAAAGAAGCAATAAATGATGTTCTCATCTTGGGGGCAGCCAGCCCCTTCCCCAGGCAGCACGAGGCAGAGGTGGCTCATTTAATTTGTTGCTATCCTAAAATTAAATACAATATGTAAAAGAAATACGTTGTCCAATTTAGTCACTGAATTGGATTTGTCTTGTTCCAGAAGAAACAAGAATTGGTAAGATTATAACACAGGAAACAATTAACAATAGCAACGATTCAGAATAATAGCTAAGCCTTCTGCATATCTTGAAAACCCTGATGCCAAAGTGAGCATTTGATTGCTTTCAATTAGAACTGTCTCCAACCCACTAGTCACTAGCACTCCAAGCAGATTAGCAGTCATATGCATAAAAAAATCTCCTTTTGTAAAAAAAATATATATTACATCTTAGATTTAGATTTAGATTTAGATTTAGATTAGTCCAAGGAGCAAAGGTGTAAAAATAGGAAAAGCCAGAGGTGACATCATGAAAATAAAATGCAAAATATAGCAACATTCTGTTTTACATAAAATAACACAAAAATGCTGTGCTAGCCAGCTAATTACCATTTCTTTTTTTCCTGAAGTGTTTTCCCACTCAGATTGTCCATTTGTTCTTTTTAAGCTACTGCTTCAAATCCATTCAATTATATGATTGCATTTGTAAAACATATAGTAATGCATTTGGCACTGAAGGAAAAACCATGATCAGAACAAAAGTTTTAATTAGATCTAAATATAGCATTATAGTGCCACTAGATATTTCAAAATGCTTTTGAATCATCAAAGGTTAATTGTTAACATAACACTGACATGATTAAAAGGAATAAATATGTCACATTGACTTCAGCAACAACCAACTAAGTAAATCCTAAATTATTGCACTCGATCTAAATCAGCCAGGTTATTGAAAGTAGATTCTTAAAACACTATGACAAAATTATCTGCTTCTGTCCCAGAGATTATGGTAATGTTGTTCTAGATAATTGGAACGCTAAATATCTGAACAAGCTGTCCATATATGAAGGTATTGCACTGATTTAGCAAAGCACTTACTAGGTTGGGAAATCCCATGGGTTTTGAGTTCTTTCTGAGGCATTTTGCTTACATGAGGACAAATTACTAAATCTGCTGCAGAGCTGAGCCCCAAAACTCTTGACAGTGTTTAATTTGGCTGTGGCGGTTGTATCACTGAACTCAATGGTTTTTTCAAAGAAGTCCTGAAATTATGTCTTGGGCTGCTGAGATGACAGAAATTGCTGTTTCAATATATTCACATTAGCAGCTGATTCTCTTCACAGAGAGGCAGGGCCTGGCAGTGCTGGAAAGCAGGGATCAGATGGGTCTCAGGCTCTTAAATTGGCACCATATTAGTCTGCTGTGTCTAAACTGGGCACCCAAAACAAGAGGATGTGACTATGGGTACACAGCTGCCACCCCAGTAATATCAGGATTGTACTGGACACCTCTAGAATAAGGTTGATTTAAAGTATTGCTCCCCAACAACGTAATGAGGGTGAGCATTTCTCCCATCGCTGGGACTGGTGGGAATTTCTTAAGCTTGGAAGAAGTCCATCCAGTCCCCTTTGTGCAACCGGATGGAAAGAGGCACTTGCAGGTGGGATGCATCCCCAGATGGAGGTGATGACCTCATTCCCTGGACTTAAAAGGGGAACTCGGAAAGAAGACTAGACATTTCACTTGTGGATTGTTAAAGTTAGCTGAGAAGATTACCGCTTTGTGGTTCTAACTGGGTCTAACGTGATTCTTCTAACTCGCATTATGAGCAGGCTGGTGCCAGATCAGCGCGCTGGCTAGAGGCAGGCAATGCTCTCAGGAGTGCCTGCTGTTCCTTGCTGGTGCTCAGGAGGACAGCAGGCACTTAGGAAAGCAACTAGCTGGCTGCCACTGCGATCCCAACATCCGCAGTCAGGGATGCGGGTTTCCAGTTCCCATTTCCCCACAAGAAAAGCCCCAAGGACCAAACAACGGAAAGGACATAAGCTCTCCTTCAAAAAATCCCGCGCATACTCTGTATGGATTCGTAGCCAGCATTTTTAGCTTGGTCCTGCGCTAGAAATAGTGAGGGCTTTGGGGTTTTTTAGGTTTGTTTTTTGTTCATTTGTTTTTTCTGTGTTCCAACCCAGCAGGAGGGAAGAGTTTTCTTCTAACTTCAGCACATTTCTGAATTCCTAGAGGAGGGAGGCCCCAGCACATCTGAAAATACACTCCTCTCTTTCCAGCTATTGCTGCAAGACCAATTGAAACCATGCAAAGCACTTTAACAGTATCAGGTGCAACCTGTCTGTCGCTGGGCTGTACCAGTACCCGAATGTGCCGTGGCCAGTACCACTTCATAACCATTATATACAAACCCGCAACTTTTGCGTGTACAAATAAATACAAAAGCCCCAGAGCATCTGAGGGAAAAAATGGTTGTAAGAAATTAAAAAGTAGCCACACAGCACAAAATTAAAAACTCTGACATCCACTGCTAAATGTAGGCCACCTCCTCCTGTCCTGGGAATATCTCTTCCCTAAAGGGATTTTCTTTATCTGCTTCCAAAGATGTGGGGGAAGAGGGTAGAAGGATTTCCCTAGAGATACTCTGAAGGGTGGAAAGGGAGTAAAATAAGCCCCTGGCTCACTTTGTGAGGAAGCACAAGCTTGGAGGGCTGGAGCTGCAGCTGATAACCACGGGCAGAGCCCAATGCTGTCAAGACAACTAGGGCATCCACAGGATGGTGAAGGTGTCTGAAGTGGTCCTGGGTGATGAAAAGCAGATTCTTGAGAGCGGGTAAGAGCAGGCTGAGCAGGTACAATACCTCTCCCAACTATCCCAACTCCACATCCTGCGTTCTGCATTTGTCCTCTGGCAATTTGTCCAGCCCCCTCCTGAACCCATGCAAAGTTTTAATGTCTAATTACACCGTCCAATAATCTAAAAGGATAGTGTGGGAAGGAGATTGAAGCAAAACCGGTACAAAAGGTCTAAGAACAAACTTCTTACACAAACTATAGCCTGAGGAGTGAGTGACATATAAACAAAATCCAGTCAAGGGCAGAGATGAAGGCTTGCTGCATTTTTACCTCAAGCATATTAACATTTAATAACATTTCCTGAATTATGCCTTTGTTATGCTTTTGCTATGCTGTAATATGTAATGTGTTAAGCTCTGTGAGTAATCCGCTGAGACGCCCTTGTAATAATGTTCCCAAAGAATTTTTGAACATCAGCTACTGCAAAATGTGTTAGAAATGTAAGTCAAGGGAAGAAGGTAATTTATAAGCAAGCGGCTTCCTCATTTCGTGCCACTCCGCTTAACAGGAAAACGGGCATTTCAAAGACACAAAAGTGATCAGCAAAAACTTCCAGGAAGGATAAAAAGAAAAAATGGAAAGTGATAAATTATGTTTAGATGGCACATGTGAACTGGAAACTGGAGAACTTCTTCGGGCCACTGATTTGTTTCAATGAACAAATCAGAAAAAATTATGTCCTACTATGGCAGAGGATGAGTGTATGTATTAGGAAAAAAAGGGAAACACAGAGGCATGGAAGAGGTGAAAATAAGGAGATTAAAACACTTCATAGAAAATGAAGAATCAGAGTCAATGTCTACTTTAGCAAGTACCTGTGTGTAAGGGAAGTGGCTCAGCATGGAAGCAATCAATGCTTGTCTTATATAGCTGTACAGGATGGTACAGGGCTTTTACTTCAGATCTGGTTTGTCTATTCCCCTGGCTGTGGACTGAAGTTGTCCAAAGGATCGTCATTGACTCAGACCCTCAGGTCTGTTCAGGGTTGGGGTGCACTTGACGCACAGCAGGAACACAACTTCAGGTGTAATATTCATCCAAAGAATGTTGGGTTTGCATACATCCAACTGCTCTACAAGCCAAATCAATCAACACACAGCTGGGGACAGCTGGAGGAATTCAATACAGAGCTTCAGTACTGTATCAAAGCAAAGTATATGCAGCTGCAGCTATAGATCCCCATAACATGCTCCAGCAAATGTCAAATAATGTCTTGTATGACCTGCTTGTCTTTAAATCAGGAGAATTAGTATGGGACCATTGAAAAACTGGAGATGGAAACATACGTTTTTGGTGTGAACGTTTGTCTTTTTTTCATATTTGGTAGGAATGTAAAATATTCATGAAAATGAGGAGCTTTTGGGGGGAGGAGGGGATTGTGGAGGTAAATCCCACTACT
Source organism: Gorsachius goisagi (assembly GCA_018403395.1). Taxonomy (NCBI): domain Eukaryota; kingdom Metazoa; phylum Chordata; class Aves; order Pelecaniformes; family Ardeidae; genus Gorsachius; species Gorsachius goisagi. Next base: position 8,693 of record BOSO01022437.1, read on the forward strand.
ACTTTCAATTTAAAACCAATACAACTTTATGATTTCATAGTGATTTTCAGACATCAAATCATATGTAAGTCATACTGGATAAAAACTCATCTTGCCAGGAAATTTCTTTAAAAGCAGAATAAACAGAATCTGTGAGCAACTATATAATTCTTCAGTCATTGTTCTCCTGACTGAAAAGATTTAGAAGTTATTCAGTGTACATGTCATCAGTTTTGTCTGTCAAATTAAAAAATAAATAAACCACTTTTCATCCACAGGAAAACTTTTTCTAGGGTGAACTTTCTGTCTCCACAACATGTTCTCAGCTTGGAAACGAAATCCAAAATGTGATCCGCTCTTCGTGTTACTGATTCCACAAAGCAGGCTCTCATTTATCTTCTTCTGGGACACCCCTGGAGAGCTGTTGTGCATTGTTATGATAATGAACAAATAAAATACAAAAATCTCAGATTCTAAGTAGAGCTTGCAGAATTTCAGTTTCCTTTATGGAGACAGCATTTCAAAGTCCAAATTTATGAGGTCCTTGTTCTTCTTGTATGAGTTTGGCATCAGATTGTATTATCAGATTTGTGGAGTCACATTGCCCTTCATATTCAATATACGGCTTTGGGGGTTTTTTAGGTTATATTAAAAAATCCATTGATTTTGGTCTTAACCAGACTACAGTACTGGATTTAAACACATACATACCTGGTTGCATAATTTCTGCTTCACTTTGAATAATCAGTCCCACATAACTACAGTTTAAAATACGTATTCAAACTTTCTTCATCATCATCTGCAAAGCCCCAGAATAAAATTGCTTTGTAAGCAGTGGATCGAACACTGCCTGGAAAACTGGGTAAGACAAGAAAGATGCATCAGCAAGTGGAATTCATTGCCTTCTGTTTCCTCTCTGATTCAGCATGGCCAAATGTGGTGAGCAACCGACGCCAAATCAAACAAGGCCGAGGAGGAAAGTGGAAAATAATGACTAAGCAGCAAGTCTTTGCTTCAATGTTATTTTTTTCTTATCACTTACCAAGTGAAAAATTAGGTATTATTCTTGGTCAACATGTTCTCCCTCTATCCATGAATGTAAGATAACCTTTCAATTTAACCGGCAGTTTACACAATAACCAGCAGATTACACAAACAGTCAGTATTGCTTACCATCACACTCTTTTAAGAGCAGAAGAGGAGGGAAGACAATATTCTAGGAAATACTAAGAAGTCAGTGCTCTAATCGTCGTTGATACTTCCTGCTGGCTACAAGAACTGTGTGAAAATGTTGATGAAAAACAATCTAAAAAGTTTCCAATCCAAAGTTTTCAGTCAAAATCATGAATAGCAGAAAATCTCACTTTCTGAAAAAAAGCCCCTGAAATGCAAAAAAAAATTTATTTTTTGAGAAATTAAATATTTCAGCAATCAAAAAGAACTTATTTATGAAGCTCTAATGTAAAACCTCATGAGAATTCATTGTCTCAAGTGTCCTTGTTTTCCTTGGGTCAGAATCCAAAGCATGATTCCATTTCCCAGTATGGATTTCATGTGGGTACTCCAAATGTAACTTTAAGTTATTCATCAGGAAGGGAGACTATAAAACTCATCTGGGGCTTTATTTGAATCAAGGAGCATCACTTATACAGGAAAGTATGCCATGAGGAACCCAAATAACAATTCCTGTGGGTACCTCTGAGATAATCTTAGATCTTTTATTTTTAGTATTTTTTTTAATTTTGGAATTTTCTTCCAATTCCTCCATAGGTAAAAAAAATCCCTAATAAAAACTTTGGCATAAAATAATAGAAAACAAAGTTGAAGGTTCTCAAGAAGTCATTCAGTTCACAGTATCAGGCAGACACACATCAGTTCCACAGAAGTTAATCTACCATGGTTTTTAGTTTTCAGTGGTGTAGTTTCATAATGGAGTTTAAAGAGACACGACAAATCCCAAAGTATACAGCAAATTAACCACGGGGATGTTCTGCAGCATGAGAACCATTTTCCTTAACAAATATTCCCCTCCCTACTATTGTGAGAGAAGTAGCTTAGATTCTGGTAAACTCCAGAGCCTTGAAACCAAATGCTACAAGATCAGTATTTGTTGACACATATACTACATTTCCTGTCAGTTATGGCTAGAAAGGAGAAGACAACTGCTGTGGGAAGTGCCTCATGGTGGAGAAGAGGTGGTGGACAATCTGTAAAAGGTCGTGGCTATTCAACAATTGAATGTTATCCTCTCCATCATTTTTGACTGACCTTGTCCATTCATTCATGCTAAAATTTGAAAAGTTTTGAAAAATACAGAGCTGTAACCTGTGCTATTAAAATTTGTTAAAAAATAACCTTTTTAAAGAACTACTAAATGCCTCTGGTAGAGAAATTCCAATATAAAAAAAATTGCTGCACATCACCTCATTCTGAAAAAGACATTCTGGGAAAGAATGGTTATCCTGACGTGATATGGTCTAGAAATAAAAAGTGTTCTGAAGAACCAAATGTACTGGAGATACAGTTTTACCCTTCCATTGGAGGAATGGGACTAGTGCAGCACTTCAGTAGATTGCTTAAGAGCTCAGAGTCCCCAGTAGCTGCTTAGCAAGTAATTCCCAGGAATGCAGGGTAGGGGGAGTGGGTAGGTGAATCCTGAAGGCTCCTTCCAACCCACTTTGCCATGCTACTCTGATGGCAATCCAACATTCTCCATAGCAGAGTAGACCTGGAGATTTTGGTAATCTTTAGCAGACTGTTCTTCCCTGTTTGATTGTCACCAGAACTGTCGGTGCTGCCGTTAACATTACTTCAGAAATTGCTGCTATTCCAAAATTTTCATCTGCTTCTATGCCAGAACTCTGGAATGGTTCAGAAACTCTCAGCAGAGGTGTCCTAATCAAGCCAGCAACATCACAGTCACAACAGGAATCAGCATGCTCAATTAGTCTTAATGTACTGTATTTGCGTTCCTAATTTAATAGCCTTGCAACCTTTCCTGCAGCAGCTGTTAGCTGCAGCAAGGTCACCCACTCTTTCATTAGTGCTGAATGGCAGAGAGAACTGGCAACATGCAGAGCCTACTCAGAAGACCCAATTTTGCTGAGTGTCACTAATGCTTATTAGTACAGATAGCACCGCTTTCCTACCGAGTCACTCTGCCCTTTGGTGGGATTGGAACTGGGTTAGTAAATGACAATTCCTCAAACTATGCTAATGCGAAAGATGGGAAATTCAGTGAAGGCAGGACTGTAGACAAAAAAAATAGGGAGTTTAATGATATGTACCTTACTTTCTCAGCAGTAGGAAAAAAAAATCAGAGAATATGCGTAAATCTGCGAAGTGTCAAAGGTACTGGTAGGGATCACTTTTGCAGCTTCTAATTAGCTTTGTTAGAATTCAGTTGACCATAAGGAATCCTTGAAAGAAATGCAAAATAACCAGTTAGCTCAATTAAAACATCTAAAGCAGCAGCATAGGCAGGATAATCCAGAAGAAAACAATTATCTTCCCTGGGCCAACTGGGCATTGGTCATCTAAACTGAGGTTTGCCACTGCTAGCTGGTAATTTATTAATTCTCATTGTTCAATACGTAGGCATAGAAACATCTATAGAACTATGATCATGGAACTGTGGAAGTACACAATTCTGATGCACCCATAGGTTTCAAACAAGATAATTTTATAAATATAGACTATTCGCTGAAATATCATATAGAAGAATAAGAATAGAAAGCAGATGAATCAGCACAACTGATATTGCCCTGGTTGTCGCTGTTCCTGGAAGATGTTACAGCATCCTGAAACTGAGGCCATAGTTTAACCGGTGAAGCCTGCATAAGGCAGCCCCTCCAGCAAAATAATCACCCCAGTTGTTTGCCAATCCCCAAACTTTATAACACACTAAAAAATAAGTGCGATTTCACCAGATCAGTTCCCAGCCTGGTTCACTGCAGCTGCACGAAAGGCAGGGTTGCTTCTTTAAGCACGTGTATGGTGCCCTAGAGCATACAACAAAAATAACACGGCTCAGCTCTCCAAAGCTAGGTAGGCCACTTACAGCCATGCTCTGCCTCCCTTACTTGAGCCGAGTATCTCGTTGAGTAGTCAGGGAGAGCCATAATGGAAGGAAATATTTGATAATCTGCACAGAGAAGTAGGCTATGGCCGCCTTTATCCTTTTTGCTTCAGTCCCCTACTCGAAAAACTGGAGTAAGAGCTGTTCTCTCTGTGGGGCTTACTGTAGGTTGCCAGTCTCTGTGGGGCATTCAGTGTCTGAGGCAGCTTGTAAAATCTTTGGCACCAGTGCAAAATGAGTGCAGCTCAGCCTGATGGCTTGATAAAGGGAAGCATGCAGGACAAACCTGAATAGACATTTGGATATTGTGATAAGGGGAATGCTGCTACCCCGCAATCAACTCAGAAGAGGTGCTTACTAATACTGATTTCTGTGCATTCTTGATCTAGGTAGGGATCTTTACAGATAGTGACTGCCTGAAAAAAAAGCAGATTTTGTGCTTGTTTAAAAACATCTTTAGCCAGGACAGGTCACACTCCAAAATATACATCCTGTGGTATAAGCATGGTGACTAATAGAGTTAAATTCTTCATCTAGTATAATGCAGAAGCACACACATTGCCACCACCAAACCCCAAATTCTCTCAGGGTCAAAATACTACTGATCTTTCTTTCTGTAACTATGAAAAAGCCCCTCTGTCCCAGAAGAATACAAAATATGATGAGCAATTACCTCTTCAGCATTCAAGAATACTCTCAGAGACACTCGAGCTTTGGATACAGTGACTCCCTAGTTGTTCCGTGTGCCATGCTTAGTCAGCCCAGCTCCTTTACCTTGATTGTGTATGTATTGACCAGGAAGGGTGGTTGTGAAAAAAGCCACCAATTTCCACTCTTGTGAATTATCTTTCCATATTACAAATAGAGGTAGCTGATGATGATCCAATGAACACAAGCTGGCATAACTTCTGGAGGGAAGGGTTAAATTCTAGTGAGGTTGATGGCCTGAATGATTTCTTCTGGGGAGGGAAAAAAAAAAGGGATTATAGTTTTAAATATTTGGGTTGTAAAAAGGAAACACTTTCAGGGCTTGTTTTCCCCTAGAGTCTCAATGGAGAGTAAGAGAAATGGTAGGGCTATTACACGCCACATACTAAGGAACTCAGAGTGATCAAGTAATGCAAATGAGATCATTATTTGCTGTTTGAAACACGTCAGTTGTGCAATTTGTTGTTGTTTGATTAGAGTTAGCTTACATTCATTTAATTAAACTATCCACAAGAAATACCATCTGTGTGAATCACTCAACTCTTCTGCTCTTTTAACTAAATGCTGAATAAATCTTTAGCAAAGGTATAAGAAACAAGTTTTCTGTTCCTGATATTTCTAAGATTAGAAAGTGAAGCAGGAAAAAAATTCCGGGAAGTGCTGCTCATTCTGCAAACACGAGGCCTTTTATGGTTCTGCACTTTGTTCTCTTGGGTTTTTTAAAGAGAACTGATGAAAGTTATTCTTTGCAGATCACCTCTAGTGAAATAGTAGGTACATGCTGACTTGCTGATCCAAAGCCAGCTGAATCTGGACTGAGACCAGAGCACTACGTTATTTTCTTTCTGTACAGCCACACAGGATGGTATTTGGCATGCCGAGACTCAGTGCCGCTTGCCTATTTTGTTGATTAACCTTTCCGAAGCAATTGATACGTCAAGTCTTTCCAGCCATTTGATAAAAACGTTTTACTGTGTCCAGGTCAAGTTAAAGCCATGGGGTTTTAAAAATTATTTAGTTTTCTTAACCTGAACATATTTTATCTCTGTGACACTGAATAAGCGTGAGTAAAGGAAATATCATGAGTTTTCATCAGGGATCATGCTTATCAGCTATTTTTGCCACCTGTTAATACTCTGCAAAGTACCTACACAAGTAATGGCCTTTGTTTGCAAATACATTCAATGAATATATAGGGAAACTAAATGTTGATATTGTTGGTCCTCCCATTCCAACCCCTGCGTTACCAGGCTTGTGCTTCATCACTGTATTTCTCCTGTGTTCTGCATTTTTCATTTATTTCTGTTCCATCTCTGTGACGCCATCAGAGAATACAGATTGCCAGAAGCTGACATCAATCTGCTGGTAAGCTGTGGTATGGTACCAGTAAAACACATCAAGAGGGAAAATATATTTACAATGGCATTTTTATGTTTAGCAGCCAAAAAAAAAGAGGCAAAGAGGCAGAGAAGTCAGCTCACTGCAATACAAAGCACTTGCTGGTTGGCAGGCTGAATTCCTTAATGACATTCTTATTAAGTTCTTGCTGCCAAACGCTGTTTGCTTTTGCTGTCAGAACTGTCTGCATTAATAATGAGTAACTGCTTGGAAGCTACTTACATAAAGCATTGTTTTCGTGTCACTGCCATAGACAGCATCTCTGGGCAGACGAGAGAGCATCTTGTGAATGAGTTCATTGAAAAGCCCCTTTAGAAGCAGATAGGCTGGGACTGCATTTCTATGGACACAGTGACCTTGGTCTGGACTACAGCACCTCGAAGACGATGACCTGCTGGAAAGCAGCTCTGCCAAGAGGGACCTGGGAGTCCTGGTGGACGACAAGCTGACCATGAGCCAGCAGTGTGCCCTTGTTGCCAAGAAGGCCAATGGTATCCTGGGGTGCATCAAGAGGAGTGTGGCCAGCAGGTCGAGGGAGGTTCTCCTCCCCCTCTACTCTGCCCTGGTGAGACCCCACCTGGAGTACTGTGTCCAGTTCTGGGCTCCCCGGTTCAAGAAAGATGAGGAACTCCTAGAAAGTGTCCAGAGGAGAGCA
>BOSO01022439.1:0-20292 GCA_018403395.1 Gorsachius goisagi
TCCACTGAACAGTCCACCCATCAAATCCATAGCTCTCTCTAAATACTCCTAATATTAGGCACAAACAATAAATATCAACAGGCATAAAAGGAGAGCAGATGGACTTAACACCAATCAAACATGATAGCTTGGTGGCCCTGTATGTTCTCCCTTCATTGACTTTCAGAATTCCTGTTAGTACAGGTGGTGTTTCCAAATCAGGTTAGAGCCTGAAGTCTATTAAATAAAGAAAATAAGGATGAGAGGTATTATGGGACTAAACATGGCATAACAAGATGGGGTGTGTTTGGGGTTTTTTTCCCCCCAAACTTTAATCTGTTCCTCACTATGAGTGCCATACAGTGCAAACAACACACCCTCCAAATTTATGATTAAAAAAAGAAAAAAATCACGCTCGTGTAACTTGCCAATTGGATAATAAAAATATCTTCCTTATTTTTAGGCTCCTAGAGCTTTTTCAACACAGACTAAGTAATCTGCCTTCAAAAGCTGTGCAAGTACATATGCTCCAAAAATAGTCCAACTTACTCAGCCCTTATGCTTAGCTGTTCACTCCATCACAAACCAGTTCTGAACAATTTAAATTCCATTGCCGTAATAATTTTATCAATTTAAACTCAACAGCTCTCAGTATACTCTGCAATTTACACATAACTTTAGCTACAATGCTGCCAAGATCCCAAAGCCTACAGCTACCACATTTCTTAATCACTGAAATGCTAATTTTGCTCTGTGGTATCACTGAATCCTTGGGATTTATCTACCCCCTACAAGTCAGGGAAAATGTCTCACTCTTGTTTATTATTATTACTCATTACCTCCATCCACCAAGAGGACCGAGAGATAACTCAAAGATCAGCTACTGCAAGGCACACTGAATGACACTGAACTATACAGGTAGGAACGGTTTCTTAACTATTTAAAATTATGATTCAATTTTCCACAGTACTTTAGATCTGCTGAGAAAAAGAGACATCTTCCCCCCACCCCTCCACCCCCCAAAATCTGTTGAGATTGCCACTCTTCGTTAGGCTTTTCTCTCATGATACCATACCACTTCCTATGTATTTATTTAAAAACTTCTTATACCTGCATGAAAAAACACATTAGGGCAAGCAAAGGCTGTTCTTCCTTGTTTAGATCTATTGCCTTTCATATGTATCTCATACATTTACATTGCAAATATATCTTTGCGATGAGAAAGTCATTTAACTCTCTCAAGCTCAAGTAATTTTGATATTGTGTCCCAGCACAGAATTCCTGCAAATAGCTACACTCCCGACTCAAAAGCCTCTTGCTCTGCTTTTCTAGGACAGTTCTATTTCCTGTTTAATTGTGGTTTTATCTTAAAACAACCAAAACCACATTATGCAAATAAGTCCTTTCAAGAATTCACTTTGTGAAACTAAAATAAACTTGAAGGTTTCTTGCCTTGCAAATTATTCATTGTAGCCCTTTAAATGAGAGGATACAAATTGCACAAAACAAGGCAGCAGGAGAAGAGAAGCAGAGAGTGAAAATTCTGTCATCTATTTTTAAAATCATAGTGGGTGTGATGTCATATTTCAGAAAGTCTGCCACCACATACCACTAGGAAGCAACTCTTCTATAAATCTGAAGGAACCTATGGGATAGCGTCGGGGCCATGTAACACTAGTGTATCCACCAGGAACAGGTGCAGGCAGATACAGGCTCATGCTGCCTTTTCTTCCAGCTGTCTGAAAGCCACAAAGCCACACCGGCATTATGCCACATCAGCCAATGAGACATATTGTAGCTGCTGCAAACACTCACACCGACTTTCCAAAAGCACTCGCTCCATTCTCAAGTTACTTTTGAAAGTATTGAAATCTGGACCACATACTGAAAATCCACACTGGCCTTAGTTTTCTTTGTAATTTTGACCATAGCTTGTCCTTAGGTTTGAGCACTGGTGTGGTGCCTGGGATCATCCCACCTACACATAGGTTCTCCTGTTCACAGTCTTTCTTTTCTTGGCTGCAGATTCCTGCTATCTTAATTAGTTCTGCTGTTAAAAATAGACTTCTTGGCTACATTAAAAGTTTTTTGTGTCCTCATGCATCACTTCATGGTCATTCCATCCTCCTCCTTAGAACTTTGAGTTCTGCAAGAAATTGACCTCCTCATTCAACTGTTTGGTTATTTCCAAAATCCCAATCCCAGAAGAAATGCTGGAGAATAATGGCTTCAGCTACAAAATGACCATCCACGTCTTTCATTGTGTCTTAACTTAGTGGAAATTGTTAATGACTTCACTGTCCACAGCCTGAAGGGATCAGATCTGCTGACCTCCAAGCTATACACACATAACACTTCTAATTCATCAAATGGAGGAATATCAGCTTTGGGTAATACTACGCAACAATTAGACAGACATTGATGTGTGTATACCAGAGATCTAAGTTAAAACCAATTAAGAGCATCCTCCTACAATTCTAGATTAAAAACCTGAGCATGAATATAGTTCCTCTATAGCAGTACAACAGTATCAGCAGTTATTCATATTGAGTTTTGCCTCAAATTCTTGTCAAATTTCCTTCATCCAAAAGGATTCCATGGGAATTTTCGATGCAGCATTTGATGCCATATTTATTATATTCTTTATATCAACAACTTGGAAAGCATCAAATTCGCTACAGAATTAACTTACTTAAAGCAAAAATGTTTTCTACACATTGTGTGTTCTGACTAACAATGAAGATAAATTATTTTCAGCTGATCCTCACCCTATGTTTCTTTTCTGTTCATTATGGAGAAGTGACCTTTGCTCTGCCAACAGGCAATGTCAACTTCTGTCTCCTGCTGAGTACATTCTCAAAAGAAAACATTTACAAAAGACCATGCACTTACCCCATGCTGCCTACTAGGATACAGAAGATAGATTTAAAGAACTGGAGATTCACCTTCTCTGACCGCTTTCAAGTTGCACCATACTACCTCCAGAACAAAACACTAAGAAAAGAAAAATCCCTCTCTTACTAGGCAAGGTTGCCAGTGTACTAATATCACTGCTCCACATCTTATGCTTCCTAACTCTCAACCATATCCATCACTGCTTGAAAGCTTTTTCAAAAGGAAACATTTTCTTAATTATGTGTTCATAGCACACTTTCCAGACCAACAGAAACAATAAATGTCAATTAAAAGCAAAGCGACAATGACTGCAATGCAAAAAAAAAAAAAAAAAAGCAATTCTGTAGCACTTTTTTTTTATATCAAAATTTTTTTTTAATCAAAAATCATACTTGGGTGTGGACTGCTAAGGCAACTTCACAAATATATTAAAAATGCTAGAGAATGAGGATTGGCCATTTACCAACACAAGAGGCTAAAGTCAAAGTGTACCTGTAACTTACATCAGCATCCACTAATCACTCGTCTTCTTTGAATAGTATACAGTAGTTCAAATACAGGCTCTGAACCATTTTATAACTTAAATATTTACCATTCACTACCACTTCACAAAATAAACATCACTGTGAAAACCTTTGCAAATCACTGCTGTTGTTTCAGTTCTTCCTATACTTTACCTCTTCTGACCCAAAATTTGGATATTTCCTTATGTTTTTGAAGGAAACAAAATGGGCAGAGAGTACATCTATTTTTTCTTTACCAGAAAATACAAAATACAAAACTTAAATCCTTCACATACTTCAGTATTCCTCTCTAAATGTCCTGTAGAGCAATCATAAAGACAGATTAAAAACTATTAAACTGTTATGAAAAGCTGACTAATACATACAGACTTGAAAGTGAATTCATTAATACAAAAGATTTTGTGCTCATTCATCTTAATTTTACATTGTATAGGAACTTTCCATAAAAAGGATTGTTTCATTCCAACAGCATCACAGTCTTATTCACCCTTAGCAGTTGTCATCCTCTTCATCTTTATGACCCATAGCTTTGAAAATTGATCTCTCAAAGCAATAGGAATTAAAAACATATACAGGTTAAACTCTCAAAGTAAAAGAACTGGTTTTCCATCACTTAAATGTGCTTCTAACTGCATATGAACAGGAAAAAGAGAACGATACTGATCACCTTTAAAACATCAGAAGTCATCCCAAGTTATTTGGCCACACCAAAGACATTTGCTTTTCTCTGTGCACTAAGGAAACTGTTGGCTTCCCAAAAGGATGGCTACTGTGCATGAACTGATACCAATACAATTTTCTTATGCTTTGAGGGAGGTATGCTCACAATTACATTTTCAGAAGACAAAAATATCTTTCTCAGTTGTATGTTATTCTAATGCAGAGTGACATCCGTTGCACTCTTACTTGATCACTGATGAGTAAGAGAATTAATTGTAAGACAAACAGCTTTAGAAAATACATACCGAAAGTAGCATCAGGATGATTGCAAATTGAACTCAATTTGTTACAAGTCTGAGACAGAAACAATGAAATACAGCAGGCTACCATTAATTAAAGAGACTACTTCAGCATAGCAAAAACATCCTTCTGGCAAACCCTTCAAAACAATTTACCACCTTCATCCCCTATAATTTGTACTATTGTGTAACTAGCATTCAGTCTTGCTCCCCACACTGAAAATTATACTTAAGGGCCCAGATCTTGCTACCAACAAGACATACATAATGTCCTCTCTCTCTCAAGGATACAGTTCAGCAGGTACTACAAAAGTGCAGGAGTCCTATAGCCTGGAGCTGCTTGTTAGTCCACAAATATAGCTGCCAAGAAAGTGTTAAAAAGATTAAGTATCAAGAGAAATAAACCATGCTTTTCATTAAATTGCATTTCAGTGTAATAATACAAAAGGTATTAAAACCCAGAGCAGGGTTAATAACAGATTTTATGGAAGTGGTTAATTAAGAGGTCAGCAATATCTTAGTACATTTACGTTGGTTTTATGGACAGATTCTCTTTAAGGAATGTATCACCTCATTTTACTGGTAAACTCATAAAAATTGAAGATCTCAGTTTTTGGAAAAAGTAATCTTGCTGGGTTTTACTTTGGTAAGCTAGCTAACATCAGTGGATCCCTGTGTTTCTTACATATAGAAAGAGCCTTCTTTCCAAATTTCTGACCAAGTTACCAAGCTCACAAACACTGAAATCATAGTGGTGAAACTGTACACTTAAAAAGCAAATCACACATCCAAAAGAAAAAAAAAAAGCATTGAAACTCTTTAAAATCACTTCCTAAGTTGTTGCACCGAGTCTGGCCTGTATGCTGCCGTCTTTTGGATTTGTGGCTAAAACAGTGCTGATAACACACCAGTGTTTTGGCTGTTGCTGAACAGTGCTAGCACAGTACCAAGGCCTTTTCTGTTTCTCACGCTGCCCCTTTGGCAAATAGGCTGAGGGTGGGGAAGAGGCAGGGAGGGGGCACAGCCAGGGCAGCTGACCTGGACCAAGCAAAAGGACATTCCATGCTGTAAAGCGTCATGCTCAGCTGTAAGAACTGGGGGTAGAGGAAGAAAGGGGGTGGGGCATTGCTTGGACACTGGCTGGGCATCGGTCTGCTGGTGGAATGTGGTCCATTACTTCCTGGTTTTTGATTTTTCCCTCCATCCTTCTTAAACTGTCTTTTTTCAGCTCACAAGCTTTCTTGCTTCTGCTCTTTCTATTCTATTCTGCAAAGAGAAAGTGAATGAGCAGCTGCATGGGTGCTTAGCTACTGGCTAGGATGAACCCACCGCAGCTGTAGTGCATTTTTGTGCTAAACACAGCATATACCAATGAAATAGTGATTTCTGTGGAGAAAAACGGCAAATACCTCACAGTATATTATCATTAACTGAGAGATCATGAGAACACTTGAGAAAAGGCAGAACTTCATGCATTTGAAACCAAGGCGAAAAACTCAGCTCAGTGGGCTGCAGTTTCTCTCTTGAATTTACTGAGAATGAAGGGTTACCACAGAAGTCTCCGTCCAGTTACATACATGGTTCAAAGAAGTTCAAACCATCTGCATTACAACTAGAGCCAAAATGACCTACAGCACATCACTAAAGGGGCTAGAAAGCATGCTCTATTACTATATACATGCTACAGAACAGACATTTTTCATTTCAGTTACATTCAGTGCAATTATTTGAATAACTATTGGCTTTTCTAAGAGATTCAGAGTGGAAACACTGCAACAAGTTCCAGTGAGATGAATGCTTGAACCCTTTCTTGGGTCTATCCACATGCAAAGTCCTATTGATCTCAAAATAAATGAGCACCAACAAGAAGTGATATCAGCAGCATATATGTAAATTGTTCTCTAATAATTGGGAATACTTGAATTTAGCAGAGTTACAGCCGGGGGCAAAAACTTTGCAATATTAGAAGCATGCTGTGAAGCAGAAATGATGTATCCATACTCAATAACCCCTCTTTTCACGATTCTTGCTTGTTCTCTACTCTTACTACATTTAGGAAAGCAAAGTGATTTAATGTAAAACAGTGAAGATGGGAAATTGACTGCAACACTTAAGAAAAAGCCTAGGAGGCTAATGAACCATTATGGTAAAAACTGAATAAGCTGAGATACTGAAAAGAAATTGGAGGTGTACTTTAGATATGCATGAAGACGATCAAAAAGCCATTTCACATAGATTGCTATGTGCAAGTAGGGCGCTGTCTTTAATCTTATCCAGCTATACAACTTAAATGAAACAAACCTTTAATTTGACTTTCAAAAGCATTAAGCGTTTTAGGAGCTGCCATGAAGATGACCAAATAATCTTCCTGGAGGTATTTCAAACTAATTTTTAAAAGCCAATAGTTTCAGTTATTAGAGAACTAGGCTCAGCTATTTCCTCAGGGGAAAGGGGAAAGAGCGAAAAACCAAAAGTTTTTATCATCAAGTTGAGTCAAGGAAAATGAAGAGGTTGATTACAGATATTGAAGTGGGTGGTTAAAAGAGACAACATACAGGGAGTCCTTATGTTATCTCAAGACCTTAAGTTTCTCCATTCACACATACGTATCACACGGAAGTTTAGATGCTGTCATTAAGATTTATAATGATGATCTTAATTCTGAAAAAGAGCATATCAGAGCCAGTGTTTATAGAAAGTTACAGACTTTACATTCTGCAAACACACTTTAATCAAACCAAAACTACTCTTGCACGTAAAAATAAACCATGGATATACCTGCAAGATCAGGTCTCGACTGACTCAAAAGTAATAAAGAACAGAGCTGTCTAAAAAGCTCCTCTGGATCTCCTGTAAGTGCCTGAACCTACAGAAATTAAAAGACATCAAAACAGGACTAAAATAGGGTCTTTCTGGGCAAAAAGTAAAGCAGTAAAAAAACCCACCAAACAAAATACCCGACCCGTCTGGGGGGGGGGGGGGGGGGGGGGGGGGGGGGGGGGNNCCCCCCCCCCCCCCCCCCCCCCCCCCCCCGCAAAAAAAACCACACACAAGTCAAATCAAGCAAAAAGAACAGAACAGGAATGAAAAAGTTTGTCTAATCAGTACCCAGAAAGGACTGCTAATATTTCTTTACCTTGGTATGGTGTAATCACAAAGACTCTTTAGGACACATTATCAAGAACATTCTAGAACTCTAATGATTATGTTTTGATTAGCTTGTCTTACACACCACCAGACTAGGAAACAAAATTCCCATGCAAAAATGAAAATATTTTTAAAGCATAGAATAGGCACCTATAATTAAATTTTCAATTTCTCAAAAGCATTCTCAAGAGATACATATTTTTTATTAAAGAAATGAATCACACATTTCATATCTTGAAATAATAACTGCAAATGTTTCATAAAATTAATTATTTAGAAGAACTGAAGTCAAGCATAACCCAATTTAAATGCCTAAGAAAATTTAAGGCATTTAGAGACATGCCAAAGACAACACAAACGTTAAGGTTAGGGTCAGCAGACAAACATTAGAGCAGTTAAGAAAAGAATAAATGTTCAGAGAAAAGTGAGATGGATTGTTTGTAGCCTGCATATTTAACTTCAAGTTTGCAGTTGTTATTACAGCTATTATTAACAAAAACAAAAACAATCACCACCAATTTTAGATACCCACTATTTATGATACTGTCTGAATACTAAGGTATCTGTTTATTATTTTTATGGGAGTTAAGATCAAAATAGGCTTCTAGGGAGAGGAATATCTTTGTTTAACCAAACGTAGCTGAAAAAAAAAACCAAACAAACTAATGAAGCTTCTAAACAGAATCTTCTGCAATTCTGAAATAGACTCAGCAACTTTCAAAGCTGTCTTCAAAAAATAAACACAAGTTCAGAAAAACAGCTTAGCATTTATTGAGATACATATCCTCCTGACCAACTTGAAAGGCTGGTACCTATGGAGCAGGAGTGTAGGTGTCCCCTCCCAATCTGCATCTCGTTGTCATTTAGCCTACAGAAATCAGCAATTTCACTCCTTTCAACTCAGACATGAGTCATTTGATTCTGTAACTAAATAAAGTAGGGTATAATGTCAAGAAAATGAGTGTGCATGCATTCATTTGCTTCAGTATCACTACTGAAGCAAAGTGAAGGGCACTATCATTGCAGAACAGTTTGTACGCAGTGCTATGCCAGGCTTCACAACTGCCATTTTCAGTGATTAATTCAGAAACAACATTTTAAGTAGGTGAAAGTCTTGCAGTGAAATTATCATTTTTAAGAGTGAAATTTCATTCTTACACACCACTCATGCACCTTTATCAGTGTGGAACAGCAGTGTCACCCAATGGTCTGGGAGGTTAAATCATATTGTATATTCTTTTAGAAATCTCCAGAAAGACTCCTAAGCCTCACTTCTCACTAGTCTGAGCTAGAATGTGAGTGAACATGAGCCAGAGTATCTGCCTGCACAGAAGGCTGCTAATACTCAATTTAGAGTTTCTAATAAAAGCAGAAAAGACTGGAACAGGATTGAGATACTCCAGTGTTAGAGTGAGAAAGGTCACAACTTTCTTTTAATAGCTATAATAAATTCAGTATCAGAAAATAATTTAGCAAGTTTGGAAAACAGAGTCTGATTGCAGTTAGTAATGCTCTGATTAGCTACAAACATCTCAGATATTAGCACGCCACCATATTTTATTTATGAATCATCAACATTCATATAATGACATACCAAAGAGGTAACTATACAGCAATGACCAAAGAAAATTCAAGCATGGCTGAGTTAGACCAGTATCCCAGGCAGCTTGTCTGATAACATCTATTGCAGAAGCAGCTCCAGATTTCAGTGTTTTCTGTTTCCTATTTCAATATCAAGAACTAGGAAGTGGGCAGCCCAGCAAGGGTAGGTAGAAATAGACTGTGCCAGTGAGGTATTCTTACAATTCATTTGTGCCAAATGGTGGCAGCAGAGAAGGTATACAAGCTAGATATAAACTGGAAGATATCTGATAGCTTGGCATATGCCTCCACTTGGAGTAGTTATTGGTAATTATAAGTAGGACCCAGTCCATAAGAAATTAATGTAACACTAAAGCATTAATATGGTGCTTTTTTTTCCCTCCGAGCTAGTATGCAACAAGGTACCTTTGTATCTCAGAATTGCTCTAGAGTCTTCAATCCTTACCCACATCTGCACCTTCTGAATGGGCAATAGCAGGATAGGGAATGGACTGCCTTGTGCTGGACGCTGAGGATGTCTTTGAATGATCCAGACAAACTGTTCCATTCTAACCCAGAAGCCGAGTTTGTACCATCCTCACTTTCAGTTTCTTTTCCATTCTTAACTCCCTGTGTTAAACCTCAATTTTAAAGCCTTCTAGATAGAATACCTGAGACTGAATATGCAGAAATGCAGTAATACATTTTCTACCCTACCCGTTCATAAGCTATAGTGTACATGTACACTGTTTATTATTTTTCCTTTTTTCTCCTGAAAAATGATAATTTGCCTGGTCATGCAAAAAGCTGGGTTCACCTTCAGCCAACACAGATAAATATATATATTTTGTGCACATACTCTCTGCAAGTCCATTCTCCCTATGCTATGCTGGAGACTAGTAGATAAGATACTTAAAAGTACTTCTGAGATAAAGAAGAGACATCTGAATGGGGAATCCAGAGTATTACTGTAACCCTCACATACCAAATGTGAAATGCAATCTCTTCCAAAGCAAAAGTGTTGCAGATGGGATACCAGAACCAGATTGAAATTTGAGATTCTGAACTCCAGATGTAGCCCAAACAATGTGAACAGAAAAGATGGGGAAGTGCAGAACCAAGCAAGATATAAAAGACCCATAGACAATTCATGACCTTAAAAGAAATACATAAAAATTACAAAATGGGACTGAAATGGAAGAAAAAGCCTAAGAATTAATGCACAGTAGTATTTATGAATGTATCATTAACATTCTTTGAAAGATTTTGGAATATATATCTCAAAGACAATAAAATTCAAAATTGTAACCTACTACAGGAATACCACCTCTCAATGTTACAAAATTTTACTTACACATAAAATATATTGAGACAGAGCATATTGAATAATTTAGCAACAGCCAAAATCCCACATACGTTTGTGTTTTACAGCAAGAATGACATATAATAGCTTGATTAGCAACAATGTTAGTGATACTGCAGATTATATCCACATTATAATACAACACATTTGAGAATGCAAATGCAAATTCTCAGACAGAACCTCCATTCTTCTAAACATTTTAAGATACAGCACAGTAAAGTACTAACTGTGGAAAACAAATGTAGAAGTAGCTGTTCATTCGTCAGTTTTAAGTAACAATAGCTTATTTGAAAGACCTTTAATCAATTAAGAAAAATCCTTTTCAACTAAAAAAAAGCTTTGGGTTTTTTTCTGTAATATACAGATGTTTGTTCAAACTTGATGTCTTTTTCTAGAGCTTCAAGAGGGCTTTTCAGAAGTACTACTTTGTTTCTTCCCAAATGCCAAATAGGTATTTTCCATAAAGGCAGTAATTTTTGTTGATCTGCCTAATTGTTCTAAATGCTGTTCACTTTCGAACAAATATTACCTTTAAGCATGAACACATACAATGAACTAGCCTGGCCTGCGAAGAAAGCGACCAAAAGTTCTGCACACAACCAATTTGTATCGACCACTTTAAAAATCCTATTACATATTTTAAAAGAACTGTATGTAATTTTCAACTGGATAGCCCTTCGTGATTTTTAAAATTGTGTGGGGTTTGTAACTCGACTCTTAAGCCTTTACTAGAAAAGACATTTTAAGTGTCTTTAAGACGAAATTGTTGCATGCTGTCCTCAAAGCCTGAATCCAACTGAAAACTTTAAGAACCCTTTTGACTTCAGGCTTGTGGATCAAGCACATGACATACACATGTAGGTTTGTTTTTTGTAAGTAGCATCAGTCACTCAAAACCACATAAGTTCTAAACTATAACAGGTATCTTAGCCCCAGATGTGCATAGGAATAAACTTGCACGTTTACGTAGAATTGCAGGCAGCAGGGTGCATTTGGGAACCGAATGGATCATTCTTAACAACGCAGTCACTACTGTTTATGCAATTTAAGATTACCATTATTAGTCAACCGATTGCTCTGAGTAATCACATCCAATCTATTTAAGAGTAAGAGAAACATGAGAGACTGCAGAAAGTATTTTCAAATATTTCCCTCTGGTTTTTTGCTCACTTCCTGATGCTCCCTTTTCCACTAATGTGTTTGATTAAAAGCATTTACTTTCATGACAGGAGCTCATGGATTTGAAAAAATACCATCAGCATTCAAGTTCCACCTACAAAGCCCAGTTACAGAACAGACCCTAATTTTCTATAGAGCCCCTCACCTGAACAGCAGATGGGACAGCTATTGAATAGCATATGAAGAATGAGAAGAATGGAAAAGGTCTTGACCCAACCACATCAATAAACAACAGCGACGTGCAGATCTGATCAATCTCACTTAGCTGTAGCTTTGCTAACTTCTAGCAGTTACTAAGTAAATTTAATGCAATCTATAGTCTTGGATTGTAAAGTCACACACACACAATGAATGATGGCATTTTTTGTCACTCTGTTTATGCTTCAGAGTCCCACAGTAAGCTGCAATTGCTATTTATCTTTACTCCACCTCCTTAAAGCACCCACTGGTGAGTAGCCCAATCAGCTGTTTGATTGCTGCGTGACAATCTCTCCTGCAATCAGGATCAGTGGGAGCTGCCATCACCAAGTGAATCAATTGACTAATTTACGCATACTTACCTATATCGCAGTCCTGGACTAAGCACTAATAAATTCATAGACAGCCTTCTTCCAGTGTCCAGACTGCTCAATGTGCTCTCCACACCGCGATCTAGGCATGTTCTGTGACTGCAAAAATAGTGTCTACCCAGAGCAACATGCTAATGTATAAAAAGGAACTTTTTCTCCACACAGTGGCAGTAGCTCATGCCTTGTGGGTTTTTTCATTGTATCCATAACCCTACCCATAAACGCAGATCTCTTCTGCACATTCTCTCATTTAACATACTGTTTCCGACCACTGCAGTTTCAAGCAAATCCCTCGAGCAAATGGATAATAAATGGTTTTCTCAAAACCATTTACAGAACAGTGTTAATACTATATATTTAAGCCTCATTTTAAACACTCAAATGTAAACAAGACTACTTACCGCACTGGATGGCAACAGAATACTAACTTGCTTGCTTTAACAAAGTTAAGGATATTCAAGCATACAAGACAAGAAAAATGAATTCAAAGAGCTAGCTGCAATCCTATCGATAACAAACTGGAAGATCTTAAGAATTACTTTTATTCTTCAGACAAGAAGAAATGTGAAGCAAAATAAGTGGTGTTTCCAAGTTAGTATAAGCATGAATTAAAGATAAGACAATGCCCAGCTGGATGCAAAGAAAGCCTACAGATCTGATACTACTTGTAAGTACCTTTTAAAGCCTCTGAGTTTATCCAAAGTACCTGGTTTATGTCACCTGTCCTTATCCGGTGGGGATAACAACAAAACCCCTCCAAATATCCAATACATTACAGTAGCTGTAGCTATACCTACAATCAGATCAGATCTTCAGGCAGCAATGAATTGTGGAAACACCAAAACAGAGTGGTTTGATATACTAAATAGAAGCATAGTAGTATTTGCATAAAGTTAGACTAGCTTGATGGCAAATTAAGCAGAACTACATACAAAGTGTTAGTTCTTTGAATATACTTATTCAGTATCAGGCTGGTAGGCTTAGTCTTATTGTAACATACCTATGACACAGGGGAGAAAAAAAGAACATTGTAAGTGGATAATGAATGGGAGGACACATTAGACTATTTATCCATCCCATGAGATTACCATTCCCAGCCATTTAAAAATGGCAGTTTAAATGGCTCAGTGTTGTACTGCTATGCCTTTTAGTCCAACTGAGCACTTGATGTTTATTACACAAAATTCACAGGGCGACCTCCTCTCTCTTTTTGCTTATTGCTTTCTTGCATTATGTAAAATATCGAATAAGAGCTCTTCTACTGATGGACTCAGTGCTATGTCACTACTCATCTGAAGTTAAACTCAATATGTAATTCATAAAATATATCCATTCTGTTATCAATAGGTAATTCCAGAGGCATGACAGATGTTTCAAGACATCACTAGTTGATCATGAAATTCCAGCTGTATGCTAAATGGAAATAAGCCTGTTTCTTTTGCTACAAAGACACTCACGGGCAGACTCTCTGCTTTGGAGAAACACACAGTAATGCTTAATACATTGGGATCTTTTGCATAGTGTTCATGTGGGGAATTGAATTTCTGGAACAGGATGGTTGGTTGCTGGCCAGCTGGGGATAGTTATCTCCACCACAAGGGTCCTTACAATGGCATCTTCATTTAGGTCAGGTGAGACCACCTGAGCTGAATTCTTACAATCCAGCTAGCCTGTGGTCCAACGGGAGTATTCCAGCATTTGAATGACCCACTGCTACTAGTTACCTAAAACTATGGGCAAAACTTCTCCCAGTTACTGTAACTGACCTGTATGACCATTCCTGTATCTGCAAGGAGTTTATAGTGACTACTTAAAAGTATCTGTGTAAAGTGTGGTAAATTCTACAGCAAGAATCACATATGGGCATTTCCAAGACTGCCACATACTCTGTCCAAGGAAATAATCAACACATCTTAAGCATGCAGGTAGCATTTACTGGTCTACATGCACAGTAGGAGCTCCATGGGAATGTCCAAATTCCTCACCTGAGGAGTTCTTTTAACAAGTAGTGAAGGCTTGCTGTGAAGGTGGCCATGTGGGTTCAGTCATCTTGTCCCAGTGGTCTCCAGCTCCGACACCGTCATCTCCAGCCAGCCACTGTCTCCTCTGTGTGGAGCCAGGCTGGAGGATTCCTGGACCACTCAGGGAAATGAGGCTAAGTGCAGGCAGACAGGCACAGCTCTAATGCCCAGCTGCACTGCAACTATATGGCAAACAAACTTCATCCTTATGTCACAATTACACCTTGAATCCCAAAGATCTTAGCACACCTTTTTCTAGATTAAAACAATAATTACAAAACACGACTTCAAAGAATTACCAGGGTGACTATGTAATAAAATCCTTTTTTCTTCTTGAATGCACAAAATGGCTAGGAAGCCTTCGGAGGCTCTCAGACACTCTGTATTATTTTCCTATTTGAACTAGCTTTATTCATTTACCTCCTATGTAGCATAATGACTTAACATTCAGTTACTTGAAAGTTAAGTGCTGTGATGAAAACTGCAAGGCTTAAAACATCAAACTAAGACCATATTACAAAATTTACACTTTTGCCTATCTTTGAGCTATACTCAATGTTCCTCTTTTAGGCTGTAAAGCAGACTGCTAAGGTTCTTATTTTTGAGTATATGCGCTAGAGTAATTTTTTTTTTCTTGTTCGGCTCATTTATTCTGTCTTTATCACTTTAAGTGACCACTTTATTATCACTCCACTTAAAATGTTGGTAGACTTTTGTTTTAATTAACTTCTGTACAGAATGTCAGGACAAAGAGAATAAGCAGTAGCCCCTGCCATTCAAAATGGCTAAGAAAACAAGTTTGTTTGGTCTGGGTTGTTTGGGGGTTTTTTGTTGTTGTTGGTTTGTTGGGGTTTTTTTAAAATGTGCGTCATGCACTGTTTGACACAGCTTAACAAAAATTCTGGCACCTCTAAGAATATCGATCAGAGAAGAATAAATCTGAATATATCAAAGTCCAGTCCAGAAGGGCATCAAATGAAAACCCTTCATACAGGAGGCTGAGCTGACCACTTTTCATCCAGCTGCCTTATGACTTCATCAGCTGTACTTGTCCCTATCTGAATAACAGCAAGATTTATTCTGCAGACAAATCTTAGCATTTTCCTCTCTTATGGTTTTTAGCCTCTTATTATACAGAAAAAAAAACCCAAAAAGAAACAAAACCTGCTTGTCTTCAGGTAGTCACAATCACCTCTATAATTCCATAAATATCCTCTGCACAATAACTCATGGCGTATATAAAAGCAATGACAAGGTCACTTACTATGAACAATTCATGATCAGTTACCCTGGCAACAGAAATGTGTGGCAACAAGGGAAAAAGGCACAGTAAAAATTATAGGATGTTTCCATTATGTGACTCCTGTCATTTCTCCAGAAGAGTCTACCTAAAAAGTCTCAGACTCCAGATGTTTTGCACTTTATCTTATATAATTTTGCACCAGTAGGAACTTCTTTTGTTTCAGTGGAGTTAATGTAAATTTATACTAGCATAAGTGAAAAGAAAACCAAACACATGACTGGTAAGGAATTTAGTTCTATTTTAAACAACGTAGTCTCAAAATTTAGCATGGCTTTGATCCATCTCTGTAGGTCTCTGTCTTCTTAGGAGTTGGAATTCCTAGTTAGCATTCACGGTTAGTTATGAGTCATATACAGTTCACTCTCAATTGATATTCCCTACTTTGTCAACTTTTGATTAAAAATCAATCACCAACTCGCACGTCACAATGGTTTTCCACATTTTCAATAGGACTTGTTCAATTAATGTATTACTTTAGGACTTAAAAAATTAACTTTCTAACTGAAGGCTCAGAAGAAGCAAAGGTTTTCTGGAAAGCCCATGGTGCCAGAATGCCTTTGTCACTCTGAATCAAAGCTGAAGTGAGCTCCCGCAGGAGAGGTTTTGTAACAAGAGTAGATAGTATTTCACTGATCAAAACTCAATCTTGACAAATACTTAACCGGTAATATCCAGCCTTCTTCCAAATGACATAACCAAAACAGATTCCAAAGTAGGTATGCATGTCTTTTGCTGTATCAGAATGGGAACGGTGGTCTCAAGAATGCATAGTTGCTCCAAGTCTATGTACAGAAGAAGAATACATGACAAGATAACTACAGCCCACTCGCATCCTCTGCTGCAAAAGGCAACCTTTCTGAGGTACCCCAGAATGGAGAAGCAGCAATAAAGTAGCAGAGACCACAGTTAGAATCCACAGATGAGTGATTGTTATTGTGCTGCAAAAAAACCTCTTCTGTATTTGAGAAAAGATAGGCATGAATCCATTGCTAGCTTACATGAAGCACTACGGCCCTTGCAAATTGGGAATAGAGTTTTCAGCCTCTATCATCCAGTACCTTTTTGTGACACCTCGCTCCAGCTATCATGTCAAATGCATACTGCTGAAGGAAGAATAGATATCACTAAGTGGCAGACCTACAGATACCATAGACTATGCTTTCCAATGCTGGTATCACATACTCTGCCTTGGCAAAGTATAACTTGAAACTTACAGTGAAGAAATAACTGATCTATTGATAGTGAGCAGAAAAAAATGCTTTGTGATATGATACATTCTGAAGCAAGAGATCTTAATTTCTCAGAGCACCTGATATTGCCATAAAGAGGCATGAGGACAATTCGATCTTTTTAAGATGCAGAGTTCTGAAGCTTTTTTCTTCTCATGTCACAACTTTAGCTTTGGGAAACAGACTGATGAAAAACCTGATGGATGCATTAGGGTTTAATTTCAACAGATGATTGCAGCATGGTTTCATCAACATCTAATCCCTACAGATGGTTTTGTAGCCATTCTTATGGTTGGCCCACCTACAGGAAATACAAACTCAACCTAATTCCATTCTGAATAGCGGCCCACAATAGAACCATGCTAATAACCAGAAAGAGGATACTAAGACCCTTAGCAGTTCAAAAAAAATTATCTTGAGGGCAACCTAGTGGCTCTTCCAGAAAATTGCAATCACTGAGTCAAAGTGGAAAGTACGGAGGAGCTTTAAGAAGTCTAGATACTAGAGAGAATGAGTGACAATTGAAGGGAGTTTATAACACCATTAATACTGCAGCAAATTAAACTTTATAGGGAGCAATACACTGCAAGTTTCATAAGCAGTAAGTCAGTATTACTTCTTATTCTGAGAAAAAATATCTGCTTAGTTGAAGACTTCCAGTGCTACAGAAAAATGTTTCTGGACTTAGAGAAAACACTATGTTTGTTGAAGACGACAGACCTCTTTACTTTCCCAAAGTAAAGAAATTAACTATCTTGAAATTAGCATTGCTGGTTAGCATCAGATTCAATGTCCCAGTATCTTCAGGTATTTTCTACTTCTCTATAAACATAGGCTATTTCCAGACTTTCATTCTGCTTTACAAAAGCCTGCAATTCAAGCCAAGGTCTGCAAATAAAGCCAGCATTAATCCTTTCCATACACCACTGCAAACCCCAGAGATTACAGAAACTTATTATATTACTTTACTTATAGAGTCCAATACTGAAATGTGACTTTGCAAACAAATGGCACAAAGAAGAATTTTACCTCTATTGCTTCTCAAAGGCTTCTCAGGAATTTTAAAGACGCCATTAAAGTAATGTGTTTCTAATTGGTGTCCTTCAAATTTGATCTGAGATCTACAAACTGTGTAGCAGGAGAGCTGGTAAATTTATGGGAGGATGTCCAAAGAAAAGGAAAAACTGACAAAGCAAAAACGTCAAGAGAGAAAATGGCTACATACACACAGGTATGTAGGCTATTTCAGATCCTAGAGCACACAGGACAGGACCAAGACAACACAAAGTACCCATAGCAAGAGGTAACCACAATTTTCACTGTTCTGAAGTGAAACTGAAATGAAATGAAAGATGTTACTACGGGCAGAAACAGCATAATAAATCACACCTTGCAAAAAGAAAACCATATCAAAACCAAAATTAGCTTGAGGTTTTTTTCCCCTGCTTGTTTAATTTGGAATGATTAAACTAATATTCAGAAAAAGGAAAACCACAGAAATTGTTACTTCAAATCCAAAACAAATGTTGAATGAATTACTATTACTATGGCTTTAAATCATTAAATCACACTATTAAAGTTTCACCAGTTACACTAAATGGAGGTAGTGTTAATCAAATTAAAGAGCGTGCATAATGAGATGTAGCAAAAAAAGTAGAACTACTTGGGATGAAACTCTTAAATGAGGGCATTTCTCAGTGTTTGTTTTTTTAAAGTACATGAGAATTTATACTGAAGATCTATATCAGAAATAAAAAAGCGGCTATTCTGATCATTTCCTAAGTAATACATTTCCTAAGTAATACCCAACTTCAGAATAGATGCTGTGTGATAGAACTGTCTCTACAGTTTCAAGACAGACAGCTTTTTGTTGGTTAAAGACAGAACAAAACATAAAGAGACCTATGAAAGAGCAGTAAAGGCAAAGGCAATAATTGAATCCCTAAATGTACATTAACCATCTGACCTGTGTTATTTTCTAAAAATCATTCTGAAGTTTGTTTCTAAGATCTTATACAACCAATGACATTGTCCAATTTAAGAATGCTAGGAGATGATTAAATGAAACTTTTCAACAGCAAATTTCCCCCCCCGTTCAGCAGAATATTCCTGTCAAAATTAACAAGATCAGTAAGATTATTTTATGCTCTTCATTAAGCGTGAAACTGCCAAGTCTCTGTAATATACCTGCAATGTTGATCCCTTGTATTTCAGACAGAAGAGGCATAGATATGAAAGAACTGTCTAAAAATTCTACTATAATCTCCTGAAAACACTGCATCTAGAAAGAATAAGCAACAACTCCTTTAAAAAGTATTTATTAATTTTAAGTCTATTTCATTATTAGGAAAGGACTGACTCTTAATTCCAAAAATCCTGATCTGGACAGACTAGAATTATTAATTCTTCATATTTCAGCTTGCACGGTTTGCTAACTCTCTGCAACTCGTGTCAGAGGTGCCACACCATCACATCATAAAGGGAACTCCTAAAAATAGGCTTGTTTTCCCACTACTGGAAGACAAAGCAGAATGGGAGAAAAGCCCTTAGATTGGCTGCTAACCTCATTTTTTTTCCTATCTTGTTCTCCTAAAATGCTCCATTGACAGTATGTAATTGCCAGGGCTTGATGTCTAGACCATGCCTGCCCTTTTGAATATCTATATCAATAACAAAGAGCAAACCCTTGAAATGTGGAAATTCCCTTCCACCTCTTTCACCAACATAAAGATCACAAAATTTAAATAATCAGAAAAATGTATCAGACCTGTTCAGTCAGACAATCATCTTTATCAAAATGTAGCTGTGGTCTTCAACTGTTGAAAGAGATGAGATTTTCATCTACCTCTACTTAAGGACTTTAATCATCTAGTGCTTCATCAAATAGCTATAAATCCAAATCCTCTCCTGGTCTTTTGAAGCTATTTAATACCAGATACAAGTTATGTAGATACTATAAATTGCATTTTCTCTGTCAAAAAGAAGGCAAAAAAACCCACCACAAATTTTCAATTATTTCCTATGTTTGGAAAGGGAAGTATAACGAAGCCACTGAGGCAAAGGGTTCTGGAGCAGAGGATCGCACCGAGGGACCCTTTCTGAAGCGGCAAAACCGCAGCAAGAACCGCGGAGGCAAAAGGCGAAAAAGCACAGGGAGAGAGAGGGGACCCCAACCCCTCCCCCCCCCGAGCGGATAAGAGCGGGCTCCTGACGAGCGGCAGCTCTGCCTCAGCGGGGGCGGAGTCAGGAGTGACGGCGGCCTGACCCTCCTGGCGTATAAAAGCTGCCCCCAGGAAGCGCGAGAGACCCGGAGCGCGGCGCGTCAGAAGGGCCTGGCGCGGCAGTTTGCGCAGGCAGGGCGCGTTCTCCCCTCCTGGCTCGGAGGGTCACTCGATTAGCACCCATAGACACCCCAAAAGAGGAGCAAGCAATGGTTTCCACTCGACTGAAAGCCGTTGCCAGAAAGAACGCGGCGACCCAGATGGAGTCCCCGCCTAAACAGAGACATGTGGCTGTCCAGGTCGCTGGCTGTAGGGAGTGCCT
>BOSO01022443.1:0-14778 GCA_018403395.1 Gorsachius goisagi
CAGGGTCCCTCTGCCAGCCGGAGCGCGGTTTTCGGGGCCGGGCACCCCTCCTGCCGCGGGGGCTCTGACAGGTGGGAGCCGGGCTCTGCCCCCCTCCCCGGGTCCCCCCCCCCCCCAACTGTGTCCCCACTCCGCTCCCACCCTGGGCCGCCAGCCCCGCTGCCCTTCCTGAGCCGCTCTGTTGGCGTTCAACTCGCTGCGGGCTCTGCCTGGGAACGGCTCTGGATTCAGTTCAGGAAAAAATGCCATCCCCGGAAACCAGAAGCTGAAATGTAAAATATGGTGCAATACAGCCCGAGCGGTTTTTCAGCCTTTTAGAAGTGCTCTGCTGTCGCGCCTCGCGTAGTAATCGCACTAACGGCTTTGTTGCATGTGTTTCTTTTCTCTTCTGCAGGCTGGTAAAGAGCAACAGATCCAAATAGGTAAGTCTTTTTAACTGTTATTGCCGCTATCGAAACGGAAAAAAAGAAGTAAACTGGGAAAAAAAAACTAGGTTACGTTCCGGAAAAATGATCTGTATGCAGGCAGGCGTTCCCTCGCGTACCCCCACGCCGTGACCACCCAGGAGCGTTTGTAGTTTTACAGTGGTGTGGCGTGGCCTGAATTCCCGTGCCCTCGCATCGTGCCGTTTTGCATCCTGGTACGCCCGTGCTTCTTTTCTTAAATATAAAACCCCAAAAGTTAAAAAACTGCAGCGTGCTTCAACTTAGCCCGCTGAATATCACAGCTGGCTCAGACGCTTTGTCTTCATTTCTGCGTTCCTGAACCGAGGAGGAAATGCCTGTTCCCTTTGGCTAGGGCAAACCACGTCTTCATAGCACTTTTCTTCTGTATTGGGAGCGTTCAACTTTTTCCTTTAGCTGGAAAAAAAAAAAAATGAGTCTAATGCCGAGGCCTCGTCGTATTCTGCGGATGGCGCAGCGCGCTCGCCGCGTGCCTGAGGGTGCTTGGTCGCTCCCGCGTCGTGAGCGGATGCGCTTGGGTAAGATGGCCACTCCAGCCCCTCCGGAGCTTTCCGCAAGACAGGCAGCTTCATGCCATTAGGAGCGTGCGCACGGAGTTTAGTTTCAGAGGAGCCGTGTTGGTTCAAACTAACGGATAATTTAGCGCTCTACGGGATGGAAGAGGTGGTGGAGCGATGGGGAAGCTGGCCTCCTCTCTCCCCGGGTATGCCATCTCACGCGTGCCGTAGCTCACCTGCTTCTGGAATCAGGCTTTGAGCAATTTTCTGTGGAGCACGGGTGGCTGCACGCTGGTGTCTGCCCTGGAGCTCCTCGAGGAGCGGAGCGGTAGCGGAGGGCACGGACCCCCCCGGGCGGTTCTATCTCCAGTTGCCGTTAAACCTCCGGTTTTTGAGGGTTTGGTTCAGGTTTTGGTCTGAGGTTTTGTTCAGAGAAGAATTTCAAGTATTTCTTTAAATTTTGGAGGTCTTGTCTCAATTTCAGTTCTGGCCCCGCAGTCTTCTGGGCTTGGGTTGATTTCCACTGTGATGGGCGAACGATGGGAACGGAGACCGTTAGGTACATTTAAACCTAACTGGCAAAGAGACTTTTTTTCCAGTGGTATGCTGATCCTGTGTTTTATTTCTAGTCGTTTCCATGAGAAATGGATTGTATTTGAATTTCAGAAACCATAGGCAATGCAGGAATGTGTCTTTTAAATTATACAGTACATCAGACCAAGCTCCTTAACCTGGAAAAAACCTTCTTTTTCCTTTAACGTCTTCCATTCTTTCGCGGGCCCAGCATTGCTGTAGTCAGGAACGTTTGAGGCGCATGGGAGGGAGATGGTAGGGCATGGCAGGGGGGAGTCGGGCGCCCCACGCCAAGCCCCCGGGGCTGGGTCTGCCCTGGCAGCGTGGGACGGGGGCTCGGGGCACCCCGGGAGCTCTTGCAGCCGAGGAGATCTCGCCCTCCTCTGCCTGGGAAGGGGCGAAGAGGACGTCGGCTGGTGGGTCCATCCGCTCGCAGCGCCGTGAGTCCGCGGTCCCCAGCATCCCATTGTGCGGCTTGGGCAGCGCGGGACCCCCTTGGGATGGGGCTGGGTGGTGGCCACAGCCGCAGGGCGTCGCGGTGGGTTTTGGCTCAGGCTGGCAGGACTGAGCCTGGGGGCTTTCCGAGGCCGGACTGTCTGCGAGCAGCTCTGGCTTGCAGGGATCCAGGGTGTTTTGTCGAGGGGACGTCTGTATTTTCCACGCGCAGATAGCTCGTTAACGCTTACACTCGTTGGGATTTGCCTTAGGCTTTGTGTTTTTAAACTGTTAATATTTCAAGTAATGTTTGATCCTGTGTATTCTGATCCAAAAAGTACGGCTTACTCAGTTTAGAGTCCTAATGCCGACGGTTAAACCTGCGCTAGGCTTCCCTCCAAACGGGCTGTCCTGCTTTTAAGTCGCTGTGTGTTTTGATTTGGCCCAGGGCTGGCTGCTGTCAGCAGCTGATCTTTCCTCGTAGCCTGGAAAGTCACTTAGGATGAACTAAAGCGTATAGGATTTTTTTTTATTATTATTTATTTTTTTTAAAAAAAAATACCAGTACGGAATTTATTACAGAGCTAGGGAGTTAACCCAGCTTAATTAACTGCTCTAATGCATCATGTGCTGCAAATGCCTGGGAACCATCAGGAGGAAATGGTGCTGGTGTCCCCTGGGAAATAGTAAACCCCAAGGTGCCGGCACGCGGGGGGTGCTGCATCTTCCCAGCCCCAGCCGCCCACGCAGCAGAGCTTCATCGCTGCTCGGTGCTACTTCGGGAGGAAAAAGGGGATGTCTGAGCTGCAAAGCGGCAGCGCCGGGCCACCCCGCAGCCCGGATAAAAACGCCTTCACCTGCAGTTGAGCAGAGGCCGCGAAAACGCCACCCAGAATTTCTTGAGCTGTCTGTGTCCCCGGGAGAAGTTGGCAGGGAAGGAAAGGAGAGAGGACCCCAGGGAGAGGGACCCTACGTGCGCCTCTTGGTGCAGCCCCTTGCTTTTCTTGACCCATCTCGCGGTGCCTAGCGCTGAGGCGTGCTGCGTAGCTTCCTCCCCGCCCGCGTGCAGAGCTGGGGCCGGGGGGGGGGAAGTTCTCAAGAAATCCATCCCCCTTTTCCACCTTGTCTTCCTGGGCATTTCTGCCCCCTGAAGGCAGCCAAATACGGAGCGAACGCTCATCCTGAAGAGATCCAGGTTGCTGAAAGAGAAGGACCAACCCTGCTTCTTCGTTTCTGGAAGCCACCAGCCAACGGTGAAGGCAGAACACGGAGGCGACAGAACCCCTGCAAGGGCCGGCCGTCACCGCACCCTCATTTCTTGTTATTAAGCAGCACTTTGCTAAGAGACGGGAACAGCTCCGCGCCTCGTCCCATTGGGGTTGTCTGTGGGATGGAAGGGTGACCTCTCGGAACGTCTTTTATTGAAATGCAGCAGGTAACTATTTTTTTCCCCAGTATTTCCACTGCAAGGCCATCCAGCAATCTGCCTGTATCCTAGCTCGTGAATTCCCTTCAGGAGATGCGGGCGCAGCGATGCTCTGAGGGGGTCACGTTAGCTCCGGTCCCTGTGCTGAGCAGCTGAGCCTCCTGACCCTGCAGCTACGTCCCCTGGGAAGGGTGAGAGAGCTCCCTGCTCATCCCGACGGGAGCTTCCTGCTCATCCCAACGGATCAGCGTGGGACTCGGCACACGGCCCGACGCTGCCGCAGCGGCGACGACAGGATGGGATGTTAGCAGGAGTTCCCGCAGATTTGTTTCTTCACGCAGGACCCAGCGTCATCTCTGCCAAAATGGTTGTGCTTTTGGTATAAATTTAAAAGGTTTCCAGGTTGCTTTCCCTAACAAATCTCTGCTAGCGACAGAGGCAGGCAGCTGCGGTTACTGCACACAGCAATTAATCCCCATCTCGTGGCCGTGGCTCAGAAAATATTTGGGGAAAACCGGTGCTGCCAGCGCTTTGTGCCTCAGTGGACACGGTTTCACAGGTCCCGGCGATGGGCGAAGGAGCTCCTGTGATCAGGCAATGAATTTGTTCACAAAAGTTGGTCCTGTGGCTGCAGCGCAGAAGGCTGGAAAGAGGAGAGGCCTGTTAGGAAATGGTATTTGCATCCAGCCTGAGCAAAAAAAATCATCAGGATAACGAACACTAAACGAGGTTTGAATACTTTTTTAAAGAAGAGAGAAGAAGTCCTGTCTGCACGCGTGGGTAGCTTGGTTTAGGCAGAAATATTTAGTCTGACCTTTCAGCAGTTCCTCCTTTTCCACTGATTGCACTGATTTCAGTTTAGGAAATCTTCTTTCTGAAGGGGATGTTTGTGCGTTTGGAATTCTAGGGAGGACAACCACGTGAACCGTTTGTCATCCGTGCGTTTCACAAAAGCTTGCGCCCCCCAGCAACGATGCTCTGCTCTTCCAAACGCAAGTGATTCAAAAAAAAAAAAAAAAAAAAACAAAAAAAACCCAAACCATTTAGAACTTGGGATCCTCCGTTGCCCGCGGTGCAACGACGGCGTCTGCGCACCAGTGGCGTTAGCAACTCCGGTTTGTGAGGATGGGAGGGGGAAAAAGGACGGGCAGAGGCACTCGCTGGCTAAGGATGCCTTGGCACACGATGAAAGGACGCGATGTTCTTCCTTAAGTGCTTCCTTTCGACTTAACCGTTGTGCAACTGGGGCAGCGGTTTAAAGCCAGATCAAAAAAAAAATGAAGAAAATGTAAGGTTAAGTGCTTTTTCTGTTGCTCTGTCTTTCTTCTCTGATGGTTACTGCAAGCTTTGAGTTAGCAGACCAGAGCGACGCGGAAATTTTAGCATAGGAAAGGGAACACCTACGGCTGGAATAGCGTTTCCTACGACCATCGAGGCTATGGAAAAAGGGTAACGTAAGTCAGCGGAGGAGTTCAGATGTCTTCAGTGCTCAGTCATGTCACATTCAATTTTAATTGCCTTTGAACAAAAGGCATTTCCTCCTCTAGCTCAGCATTTCGCCACTCTGGAAAAGGCTTTTGCTGACTCAAGGACTTAGCAGTTCTTATTTTCCACCCTTTGTTCCTACCTTCTTGTGGCTAGCTGCCTGCTCTTCTTTATTAGCGCAGGAACTTTTGTTTGCCCCCGCAAGTAGAAATCTGGGAACGCTGCTGCAAGATGTGCAAAGCAACGTCTCAGTTGGGCGGTGAACGAGGAATTGGATCGCCGGGCCGTGGGCTCTGGCACTGAACGCCCCGCTCGGTGGGGGGAAAAAAAAAAAAAGCCAGGGAGAATCTCGGCGAGGTAGAAGGAGGGGTGTCAGCCTGCCGCGGGGATCTTGTTGCTGGAGCCGGGGGGAAGGCGAGGATTTAGGTTCTTCCGTTGACCCAGTTAGGATTTAAAACCCAGCAGCTCTGTCTCCTCTTCATGGCCTGGTGTCTAATTAGTAAAAATGAGTTAAGGGGTTTAATCTGGTCCCTCCTCTAAGGAGAGAGATTAGCAATCCTGGCTCAGAATTCCCAGTGTTTTAGACAGGAATTACCCAAAGGATAACGTCCTAATTAGGATACCCTTTCCAGAACCTGATCGTGTAGGTGCGTGGTAAAATAGGTTGAGTTGGCCGCTCCAGAAAAGGGCGCTGCGGCGGCCAGCGGTAGGACGCGGGGTGCGTTCTTGGAGCAGCGGCCTCGGTGAGGAGCCTTTCCCTTGCCTGGGAGATGAATTTCTGCATTACGTAAAGATATTTATAGTGCAAGAGCTGAGATGTCCGTGTACGTACCACGCGTTGGTTTTCTGTCAAATCCCTCAGGATCTGGCATAAAAGAGAACTGGATAAAAGGCAGTTGGGTGAAGCCATTAGGAACGTTTTCCTACTGAGGTTGCTCGTCGAATGTGTGAGTCTCTTAAAAATAAGCCCTGCCACCAGGAGAGAGGAGCTAGCTACTGAGCTTTTTCCTCTGTGAATTCTCCGTTCGGGCATGATTCAGGCTGGGAGCGGTAACGCGGAGCTCATTTAGCTCGTCGCGTTCGTTTGAAGAATTCTCAGCGACGCTTAGCGGTAGCATCTCAGCTACCCAGTCGTGCAGCTTTTTAAATGGCAAGTATCGGTGCTGTCGCTCTGGTCATGCCCTATCCACTGCTCTCCGGAAGAGGAGAGCTAGGGAATAATTATTTCTGTGCTATTTCTGTCTTTTTAACTCTCCCGTAGTCCAATACACAGGCAACAAGACTTAGGCTTTGGTCCAGTTCTTAGCAGCACTTTGGTCCGCAGCTTGACCTGGCCCGAGAATGTGTCTCCTCCTCCTTGTACAGGGTGAGAATTGGGCACCCAAGCGTCCTGATTACTTCCAGATCGCAAAGGGCTCGCAGAACACATCAACTCATTTGATGGCCTTGCTTTACAGTGGTGGGAAATGTCTTAAAGCACCGGGAAACACGTGTGTGCGCGTGTGTGTGTCCTGCTGTGAAGGTGAAGACCTTTCTCCGAGCGCGAGCGCAGGTTCTCATCCTCTTCTCATCAGTGCCTAAGAATAGCAGAGAGCGGAGCGGGGAAAAATGACTCCCTCTAGGCTAATAGTGCTATTTT
Organism: Gorsachius goisagi; assembly: GCA_018403395.1. NCBI lineage: Eukaryota > Metazoa > Chordata > Aves > Pelecaniformes > Ardeidae > Gorsachius > Gorsachius goisagi. Next base: position 6,520 of record BOSO01022443.1, read on the forward strand.
CAGGATGCAGGTAAGGGACTACACCGAAAGTGGTTGGGGGTGTGTGTGTGTGTGTGTGTTGTAATCACGCTGAGGCAAATTCAGAACCCAGCTGGAAGGTTTCCAGTCGGCTACCGTTGCTGCTAATTAGGCAGAAATCCGGAGTTGACCGGTGGGAACCACAGAAAAATGATAGGCAATGGGGCTTTCGTTGCTGTTACCTTTTTTTCTACCGTGGCTTTGCTTGCCTGAGGCCAGTTGGCCGTGGGATAACTTCTGCTCAGTAACTGGGTGCCCGCAGCCGTGCCTGGCCCCCAGGGTTCGGGTACCCGGGGTGCTCCGGCACCGATGAGAGGTATTACAGCAGCCCACCCCGCGTTGGGGACGGGTCGCCTGAGCTCAGGGTCCTGCCCTGGAGCTGCTGCGACGTTACCCGAGGGCTTCTGCAGCGCCGTCAGCACGGTGCGGCTTTGCTGGGTTTGCAGCTTCTGTGCTTTGAAGTGAAGTGCAGGATTTGGGTATGGATTTTTCAAGTTCTGTGCTGGTTTTTCTTAATAATTAGCTTCTCTCTCTGTTGTTTTTGAACTCTGCTACTCAAGTTATGCGAAGAGTAAGGGTAAGGGGCTTTGTTAGAGGTGATCTGTAGAGGAAGGCGTTACTGCTTACGCCACTGCTGGCACGGATGAATTGATCTGCGCTACGTGATGCCCGCTGGACTCTCTTCCCCATTTCAATTTTGTAAGACTGCAGAAATAGGTATGCAAATTGCAGTTATCACCAAGCACGGCGCTTCGTTTTCAGAATCCGAATGGGGGTCTTGACGCAGGGGCGAGCGATTCTGTTCAAGGGGCGCGGAGGAGTTGGGTGGCATTTCTTACGCGAGAATCCAGAAGGGTCGCTGCCTCTTTTGTGGCTAGTAAGCCAACCTGAACCCCAGGAGACTCCCCAGATGGATGTAAATGAACATTTCAGGGTTTTCTCTGTACGTTTTATGAAAATAGTGTCATGAAAGAGGTGCTTCTTGAAAATTTTGGCACGTGGAGGGTATTTTGCATGCGCATAATGTGTATCCCAGCCTCTGCGGGATTTAAGGTGCAGAACTGGGGGCAGCTTCTTGCGTCTGTCCTTCTTGGCGTGGTCCGTCCGCTTTCCCCAAAGCTGAAGTGGCCTTCCCCTCGGTTGTCATGCCTTGCTTTACGCGGTGATGTGTCAAACGCTTTTCGTCTTCTTTCTTCCACGTCCCGTCGGTGTCTGCGTAAAAGTAGCGCCAAGCTTTTTTTTATAGCCAGGGTCATGATAGTGTTAGGAGTATCGGAGGCCTTGCTGTAGGGCACCCCCGTGAAGGTTCCTAAGCCCGAGCGTTCCCGCGAAGGAGAGCAGCGACCCGTACCTTACGCCGCCTGCCTCTCGTCGGCGTGCGTACGGATAAGCTGATGCACGGCGGTGTGGTAAGCGGCGCGGTCCCCTGTCCTTCCGCAGACCGCGCGGGTTTTTAATCGTTCTTCAGCTGAACTTGTCGGTGGAGCGATTTAGAGCAGCTCCAACAGGAATCCTAAATATGGGGGATTTTGGAAGGGGAGACGCGAGGCGGAGGGGTCCTGCGCACGCGGCGTTGGACGGTAGGCCCGAACGCGGTGTGGTGTGCGGTAAATGAGCTGCAGCTCTCCCAAGGAGCGTGGCCCCCCAAGAGGCAAGGCAACGGCCCCTTGCGTCCTCGCATTTACCGTTTGCTCTGGTGGCGTGCGCTTCTGCAGCTGCGCATCTGGTCTGCAGTCTTCAGGCTCGTTCCATGCTCTTGTTCTAATTTTAGTTTGGTTTTGGGTATTTCTCTTGGCAGAATTACGAAAAAGCAGACCGAGACCGTATGGGTTAGTGATTCCAATTAGTACCAATGCAGACGGAAGCTACGTCTCCAATATCCTCTCTGCAAGTCACCAAAGAAGATCAACGCGGGAGGTATCCCAAAGCCCCAAACAGCTGTATTTTAATGTCACTGCATTTGGAAGGGAATTCCATCTCCGGCTGAAACCCAACACTCGTTTAGTGGCTCCCGAGGCGGTAGTGGAGTGGTACGAAGACTCTGTGGAAACTGGAAACGATGCTGGTAACACGAGTCAGACTAGAACTGCTGCAGAGAGATTATGGAAAAGAGAGCCCCTGTGGACCAACTGCGCCTATGTGGGAGACATAAGTGACATCCCCGGAGCTTCTGTGGCTATTAGCAATTGTGACGGTCTGGTAAGGCTTATTTAATGGCATTCATCTCTGGTATTTTACCCCTTTGTACACAGCTTTTGTTGCTTCTCGCTACGCGTTGCTAATGCTATCGTTTAAAGAACTTCATTTCCTAAATCCCTTAGAAAATGCCTCAGGACATATCAATATGTGCAGTCCTGCTGCTTTGGTCTGGGATGATCTCTCCGAGTTCGATGACGTTAACGTCACTGGTGTGAGAGAGAGAAATCAAACCCACTTCTTGCTGGTTTTCCTTTTTACTTTCATGAAGGGTTACAAATGGGAAAATAACGAAGTCATTCTAAGACTTAAAAGACCACCTTTTGGTGAGCAAACGTAGGATTTGCCGTCCAAATCGCCACGGTGCGCTTCTCAGGTAGCAAAATCGGGGGCTGACCTGCGGTCCGGGAATAGCAACAGATGGCAGTTGTAAAGGGTTCATTTATAAAATAAGCATGCTTTTTGTGTTCTCAGATGCAGTTTCGCTTCGTCAGGAGGTGTCTTAGGAGAATTGAGTGGTTCACCTCTGTAAGGGGTTTGTTCCGAAAGCCGCGCTGGCCTGCCGGCTGCGTTAGTTGAAAGCGCGTGGTATTTCGTCGTGGCTTCAGCAGATGCGATGGCTGCCTTGGGACACAAATCCCATATTGAAAGACTGGGCCTATATGGAGTACACATACCATGCGCTAATTCAATCATGCGGTAAAGCGAGCTAACAATGCTTACCTTGTGCTCTTTAAGTAGCAGGAGCGGTGGTGGAACCACGACTGCAACATCCAGGAAGATTAATGTGGTGGTTACTCTACTGCTATTCAGGAGAGGAACCGTAGGAACAAGTCTGCAACAAGCATCCCTTCTTGGGCAAGAGGCTTCCCTCTTCCCGTCACGTGCCACCGTTAATGATTTGATTCCATTTTGCGCTAAGTACCGGCTCGCAGAGCTCCCCGCGGCGGCAGCGTGCCTCAGTCCCCGTGTGAGGCACTGCAAAAATACCTCGAGCTCCGGCTGCCGAGCTGAGGGTTATGCCCAGCCACACCTCCTCGACTTGCCTTACCTAAAGAAAGGAGATGCTGGTGCTGTTTGCATCGGAGGTGATCAACCAGCGGCAGTTCGGTGTGGTTTATTTGTTCTAGAGGGTTTGTTTTTTTTTTTTTTAGGAGAACCTGTTGGCAGCGTGCTGTGCTTACCAAGGCCGTGTAGATAGAGCTTCAGGTGGAGGTTTTACAATAAATGAGACCCTTGGGTCGAGAGCTGCGTTTTAGCAGTGATCCTGAATCCTTGTGTTAAGTGAGACGGCACTTTAAGACAATAAACTGGATTAAATGGAATGGGATTAAGGAGTCCAGCAGCTTGGGCGGCGATTGCCATGTGGCTGACAAGCTGCTCGTGTGGTGTTTGCACTTCACTGAAATGAAGTAGTTGCTGCCTTTGCAAGCCTCCACGTCTGTTAAGACGACCGCAGGTACCAAAGGGGTCCTCAGTAGAGAAGAGGAGATGTCTTGGCTGCGTTGCTGCTCTTTTCCCATGGAACCCAGGAGAAGCCCTTCGAGTGCTTTCCATGGCTCTGGGAACTGGGCTGGGAGAATGGGGGCTTTTGTTTTGAGGAGGAGGGTGGGTAAATGCTCCCAGGTCACTCTCAGCTTTGTTGGTCTCAACCCAAGCCGTCTCACGCAGCCTTGGAGGGGCTTCTTGGAGCCCCTTGCCCACCTCCCTGCCCCGTGCATGGTGGCGTTGGCAGCGGCGCTGGAGCACGGATGCAGAATGGAGTCGTCCTGGCTCTGTTTCGTGCCCGTCCTTGTGTTGGCACCCACCTTGCCAGGGCCCAACCTCAGCCGCTGCTGGGGACGCCCCACCTGGTAGGGAGCAGCCGCGGGGGCTTCGCTGCGCCCTGTTTCGGGTGACGAGCGCGAGCCCAGCTTGCGTGTTGAGAACCATCTTTTTGAGCGCTTCCGCTTGCTTACTTCACCCAGCTGTTATAAGTGCATCTTGGAGCTCTAAGCAAGTGTGTGTGGAATAAATAAATAATCCCGAAGATGGATGGGATTTCGGGTTTAATTATTGGGGTTTTTTTTCCTGCCGCCAGCTCCAGGGTGTGAGCAGCAATAACTTGAAGTTAGCATTTCTGGCTCCTCTGTTGCTCTATCATGCATCTCTCTCAACCAAGCTAGAATATTCGATCCTCAGCGTATCCTCAAGACGTGAAGAGTGAGATAATAGGACTTAACAGAAACTGGAACAAGGGTGAGAAATTCTAGGGCCATGTGTCTATTGGGAAGATTTATTATTTTCGACTTCAAAGGCCTTCAGATGCTCCCCAGGGTAGCCAGCTAGGTCCTTTCGGGAGAAGGCCAAGGGAATCGCTGCGGTAGCGATTCACTCAACGGATGGCTTGTAAAAGAGTCTGATATCATAAGTAACAGAAAAAGAACCCTTGGCTCGCCTGGCAAGACCTGGCAAACGTTACTCTGTGCGTTAGATGATGTTAATCGTGACTGCTAAGACGCCTGTGATGGTGGGGCAAACCCGCGTGGTGTGCCGACGCGGGCCCCATCGGCATCGCTGAGTTTCATGCGGTTTGGTGTTTGCTCTGGGCACTAGATGTATGGCCATGAGGAACAGACATTTTGTTTGTAAATGCACGGAATAATTGGCATTTGCGCGAGTAAAGCGAGATCTTGCCCGTGGTCTCTTCCGGACTCTAAATGTACTTTTAAAACCCAAGATATTTGAACGCTTCTGTTTGGAAATAGTTTCCATGTCTACTTTTGCAAAGTGCAAGTTGTCTGCATGCCATCAGTTTTGCAAATTCACATCTGCATGGTATCCCTTGAAAATAGCCCGGTTTAAAAAAAAATCACATGCATGTGCGTGCACTTGTCCTGGCAAAAGGACACTTAAATCACTCGTGGAGAAGCTGCCCTCGGTTTCCTTGCTGTGCTCCAGAAAGCTGCCGCTTCCGCGGGTAAATTTCTGCTGTTGGTTTGGTCAAAGCAGCAATATTTATTGTCACAATATTTACAGAGTTTACCAAATACTGGCCAGAGCTGCAGCAAAGCTTGGAGCTGAGGTGGAGTCGGGGAGCAGAAGCTGTGGTGGCCGCTGCGTCTGTCTGTCCCCGAGGCCCGCGCTGTGGTGGCTCTGCTGAAGTTCAGGTGGTGCTGTCGTAAATGTTGATCCAGCATCGGGAAGGGACGAGTGCCGGTGAAAAACCGGATACTTTTTCCAGAAGTTTATCCTAGCATCACGCTCACGTTCATCAGCTGAAAGTAACAGCATCCTTGGGCTCGGCGGGCTTGGGAAGCGGGAGGAGATGATCTCAAAGCAGAGAAGGGTAAAGGGAGCAAAGCTCTGGATGGCTTCGATCCGCAGCTGGTAAAATGGTAGTTTCACGGACAGCAGCCTGGACTTCAGTCCCCTGATGGAGCCCTTGCCTTTGCTTTATTTGGCTTTGGTTTAGGAAATGGTCAGGGGCTAGGTTGTAGCGGTGGAGGGAGGTACAACTGGGTGGGCACGACAAGGGCAGGCCGGAGGCTCCGCTTACCCAGGCGGCGCCCGCGGGGAACGTGTGCGCCCCTCACCTATCCTGAGTCCTTCAATCCTTGTGTTCCTGCGTCTCAGTCGGCCTCCTTCCAGCTCCTCCTTCCTGTCCATGCTCATACTGGAACGACTGCCCTCGGTGCCCTTCTGCTGTCCATCTCGTTAGGCTCAGACTAACGAGGGGGAGTAATTAGTATAACAGGTTAGGGCAAGCCATCCTGCGTGGGATGCCCAGCCCCTTCCCTCTTCACATCCGAGTAGCGTCTTCCCTTTTGTCCCCCATATGAAGATCAGGTCATTCCAATGATCACAAAGAACTTAATTGAATATATCTGATCTATGTTATAGCTGTATATTTGTGTGCCTCTGCACAAAACGAAATGCTGGCTCTAACATGGATCCCGAAGCAAGGTGGTTGATTGGCTCCCGGGTGAGCCCACGCCGGGCAGTATCTGCGTGTCGGCTTCCTCGCCTGAGCTGCCGGGGCGCTGCGGCAGCTTTAATGGCTTAGCCATCCAAAAATTGCTGAAGTTGATCTGACCTTGTAACTTGTTGCTAAGCCAGTATTGGTACGCATCTAGAGGTTTAGGAAAGCGAGAAGATAACTGCAAGGCGTTGGAGGAGGTGGAAGCCGGCTCACGGGGGGCTGGCGGGCGGCAGTTCTCGCAGGTTGCTTGCGCCTGGTGCAGCGTTGCGTCTCCCGAGGACGGGGCAGAAGACGGCCAGCCTCCAAACCCATTACGAAGAGTTCAGGTTGGAAGTAAACAGAAGGCGGCAAACTTGGGGCTTAGAAATAACAAAGTGGAAGTTGTAAATCAGACTCGACCTTTTGTTGTAGCAAAATTCACTTTGGCGTCTCAACGAGCCGTCCTCCTCCTGTAACGAAGCCCAAAGAGCGGTTGGTATGCGATGCCTTGGGGTCGTGCTTCCGCGTCAAGCTACGTGTCTCTGGACTCGTGCCTCCTTGTTTGAGTTGCGATCTGGTTCGTCTTCGCATACGCGCAATGCCAAGTGTGAGCGTTGCCTTCCGTTTCTGATAGAGCATTAACCTCACTTGTTTTAATGGAAGGGCCAGACCCAGTACGATGAACCCTTAATCTTTGGCTTCAGCTACCAAGTGAGATGTGACTTGGTTTGTTTATTGGAAACCCCGGGGCTGCCTTGGAAAGGACAAGTGTTGGCCAGTGAAAGCTGCCCAGCAGCCTGCCTGCCTCGGTGCTCAGCTGCTAAGCTGGGGCAATCCTTGAAGACAGAGCAACTGTCAGGAATAAAAAAAAAAGAAAAAACCCCAGACCTGCTCAGATCCATCATTTGTGATTCTTGACTTGCTTATCGTCATCCCTTTTTTCTAAGGATCTGGAGACACCAAGAAGCTTGCGTGTGTCTCTACGATGGGTACTTTCAGACAAGCTTATGCACAGCTGTTGGCATTTGGGGAGTTCCAGCACGTCCTCAGAGTTGGGTTTGCGTTGTCTGACCTGACCGTCCCCTAGCAGAGGCCTCCCAAAAGCGTCTGAAATGTTAGCCCTTGCCTTTGTGTCTTGGTCTCACGCTTCCGCGGAAGGCAGCTGGTGGGAGTTCCCGGCCCCCGGTGGTTTTGCCTTTCTTTCCCCGAGTGGTGATGGAGCCATTTGAAGTGGCTGGATGGAAGGACGCACAGAGACGTCCACGGTTACTTTCCCTTGGCAAATATTTTGCCTGTTGGAGACGCAAGCTGGAGTATCTCAGCGTGGAGATCCTTGCACAAAGACTTCAGCCTTGTTTCAGGAGAAGCCTTAAGAATATGCTTAAGTTCTGGCACGTGCTTCGGTGCCTACCAGGGTCTAAGCGGTTTGGGGGCGTTTTGGTTGGTTTCAAATGCTTTTTTACTACCGTTGTTCCATTGAGACTGAAGTCTTGAGGCTTGTTTCTTGTTCATGTGTGGGTACTGGTGGATCGCTTCAGCGTGGCTTCCCCCAAGCTGGCAAGGCGATGTCACTAAATGGAGAAGCGGCTTTCTAGGAGCTGGTGATATTTTATCTCGGTGTATTAGAAGAGCGTTTTGGAGATGAACGCTTGAACGGCTGCTGAGCATCTGGTTAAAGGACATGGGAGGCTCTTGACAAGGTTAATTCCAGCGTCCTGAAGCAGCGTGTGGTTGGGGACCCACTGCCGAGCAGGGCTTCTCTGGGAAGGTAAGTGGAGCACCTCGACTTCTCGGTGCGACGGCAGTGAGCATGTAGTGGGGCACGGGTGTGGGTGCTCTCGGGAGGGCCGGAATGTGCATCGAGGCCCAAAATGGGACTGTCCCCTTGGCCCTGGAGGTCTCTCCCAGCCCAGGCTGGGGGCTGCGGGGCGGCGTGGGAAGCCCAATGGGTCATCTGGTAATCCAGTACCTTCTCGGGGCACGGAACACAGGAAAACAGAAGGAAGCTAAATCCAGTTGGCGGCCGGTCACAAGCGGTGTCCCCCAGGGCTCAGTTCTAGGGCCAGTCTTGTTTAATATCTTTATCAATGACCTGGATGAGGGGA
>BOSO01022446.1:3383-28986 GCA_018403395.1 Gorsachius goisagi
CTACCCTGGTTTAGTTTAAAACCATTCCCCCTTTTCCTGTCACAGCTGGCCCTACTGAAAAGATTTTCCCCATCTTTCCTATAGGCCCCCTTTAGGTACTGAAAGGCCGCAATCAGGTCTCCCTGCAGCCTGTCATATGCACAAGCCCAACTCTCTCAGCCTGTCATATGCAAGATAATAATTGCATATTATATGCAAGATTTAGACTGGTATTTCTGAGGTGAAAGGTTGAATATAGTCTCTCTAACTGTTCATTGCGTTCTTTTCATGCATCTCACCATCTGCTTGCAATTGTTTATTTTTTTTCCCCTTCCCTGCATGCTGGCTATTCTGTCTCTGAGAAGCATTTGAAGATTGTACTCCTGTCTTCCTTCATTACCACGTCAGAGGGTGCAACTACCAGGACTAAACAGGTATTGTGTATGGTTCAATGGTGATTGTAATTAATGAAAGAGTAGGCACCCCATAATCCTGCAGTGCCTTTTGCAGACCATCACTCTGGGTGCCATCTCATGGCTGTACAGATTTGTCATGATTGCAGGTTTGCCTCTACCTTGGCATGATGAGTACCCTTGGAAGACATTTTTTCCTAGCTCGATCATTTATGGAGGGGTATGAAAACCGTGGGTTTTGGAGGGTGTTGTTACCCCGTTCTTTGTTTATATGCTTTGTATAATGTTTGTACCCAAATGCTGCTATGGTAATAATGATAACGCTTTCTTGTTTCAGATGTTGATAGCTTGCCAATGTTTTATCTACAGCAAATATCATTCTCACACCATGGCTTTTTGCTGATGATAGATAGATTATGGCAATGAAAAGTTTCTTCTCTCCCCTTGTGCATTTTTTTGTATTCCTAGACTTTCTCAAAAGTAGTTTTTTAGAAAGATAGTTGTTTTGAGCTTCTGTCTTAAACTTTTTTCATTACAATTTTGACTCATTTTCACCAGGTGCCAAGAAACAGCTAACGTTGTTTAAGAACAGAAAATCCGGGTTGTGTTTTGGGAGGTTTTTTGGTGGTTTGGGTTTTGTTTTTTTTTAAAGCAGAAGATGATGTAGTAAAATGGTCAGAATTCTAATGCTCTATGCCTTATACATGCTTTGTGACCCACTAACAATTTTAGCTTTTTTGTTCCTTTGGTTTTATCCTTCACCACCATTGTCATTTTATTTCTCTCTGGGGCTCCACTGAGACTTTAAACCTGAGTCATACCTGGTCTCCCTGACTTCTCTGTGTGTTCTGGAGCCCTGTTTGTCATACAGTAAAGACTTTGATACAATACTAACACAGCTCTAGCAATACAGAGGTTGCTGGACTTCAATTCCTTTGAGAAGAAAAGGCTTCTCTGGTTTTGCCCTTGGTTACCTCATAGTAAAGCAAAGTTTGTATAAAACTACTTGCTTTGGCAGAAGTCGTCATTTCCATTCTTTTCTTACCAGTCACAAATCGTTTGGAGATGTGAAATAAGTAGATATATAGTTCAGGAGAAAATTATCCATAACAAAAAAGCTTGCTGCATAGTGTAATGCCACCAGAGATCTCCAAGGCTATTAGATGGCATACAGTGCAACCAGTACAAGGTTGTGACATAAAGCATGTTGTTTCAAATATCCTTTCAGAACCATTTATTGGTATGTGAAAACAGAATTCAAGAAGAACAGGTATTTTAGATGTTTATTTCTTACTGAGCTTTCTAGACTTCTGGAACATGTAAATTTGCAGATACTAGCCCACCCAGACACCTGAGGGAATGTGAAGCTTGGTTTTGGTTTATTATATCTCTCCAATACATATAAGCTGGGATAACATGTCCAGTTGTCATTCCATTTCTTACATGTGGGGTGGCTAATTGTGAAAAAGATGTTAAGGAAATGCATTTCAAGGAACATGATTTAAACTGCTGCCATGTATATGTGTTTTTAGAAAAGAGATACTATTCAGTGCTGTACATAGCTCTTACACATCTAATTAAACTGCTAATACATTTGTAGCCTGGCTATCTTTATTATTCGAGATCACATGAATGTAGCTTTATTTAGGTGAACGAGTTTTCAGACCAGATCTGTATTCCTATGGACATAAAGATGTATATTGAATTGTCTTCTTATGTTGTCAAAAATTAAGTTTTGTCTGAAGTTACCAATTCTTTTGACAGTTCACAAAATTTATTTACCAGCAGAAATTTTTTCAAGCTAAGACAGAAGTGTCATTATTTTTCCTGAATAAGAGTAAAAATAGATGTATAGTAATAGACACAGATTAAAATTCTTTTTGATTTTATAACACGTAAATGTACTAACATGCAGATGAGCCTAGTTTTCTCAAATAAATTGTCATCAATGATTCAGAGGGATACATGAATAAATTATGCCTAATTAGCATCACATTTATAGTTATTGAGCATGTTTCTTAACATTAAACATTAGAACTAAGTAATTTTAAATAACCATCTGTTTTCTTACATTAAATCACTGTATTCTTTCTGTAACTAATATTATCGTGTTAGTCTTCCAGGCAAGATAATAAAGCAAAAAAAATGAAGATGTCTATATATGAATCACCAGAGAAAAACAAAATGCTAACAAATATTAAGGAAATATATAATTAATGAATATTTTGAGTGAGCGGTATGGTATTCAGCCTTTGAAAGGCCAAACAAACAAAAGAGTGAGAATATATAAACATCAACGTAAGCTTGCTTCTCTTGGTATGTAACCTTCCATGTCTGAGTTATGCCAAATGTTTGCTATGTGGCATTTTAATAATGTGTAAATGACATTCAGTTGCCAGTCAGATTGTAAGTTATCCTGAATATGACATATCATACCAGACTTCTAAATATCAACTGCTGGTATCTCAAAAGGGTCCATTGCCTATGATGTGGTGCAATGTATCCAGCTGGGGACATGGCCACAAAGCCTGTATATCATTGATGTATTGAGGATGCCCGGTTTGCAGTTTGCAATACAAAAATCTTGTGGTGATTGGATTTGGCTCCATGGGAATAGCTGAGTTACGTTGTTACCAGATGCTTCAGAGCTGCTCTCCCAGTTCTGAAAGCAGATGGAACTGACAGTATTCAACAGGAATTGTTTCTTGTTAGGGGAATAACTTGTCTGACATGTAGATGGAGGGGAATTTCTTCAAGTCTGCCAGTCCAGTTAAAAGACTTCAGTGTAATTTTTTATTTAAAAGTCCATAGAAAAATATTTGTCCTAGGTTACACCTTTAGGTAAATAATTTGCCTACATTTTGTAGCTTGCTTGACTGTTTTGATCATATTTATCTTGGTTTGCTTTCTTTGCAGTGTTAAATAGTTTAACTTGATGGGTTTATAAAATTTTGAATAGCATAGGTTATATTTAAGAATGTCTCTTTAATCAGAACACCTATGGACAGTCTTTTGATGCAGAGAACACACTGATAGTAAAAGCCTAAACTGAGAAGATCTTGTTCCCTGCATGCCCACTCTTCCCTCAAAATCCAGTTCATTTCACCTCTCACTACAATCAGTATTAACCAACATGTAAAGGAAAACATGCAATGTATATAAATAATCACTGGTTTTCTTAATAAAAAAATGAGAAACATTTTTTCAGCTTACACAACCTAATTGATGTTCATCTGTACAAGGCAGCTCAGCTGAAACTGTATTGAAGAGGTATAGCTCACCTATAAAAACAAAAGCTCTTAAGATTTTTGAAAAAAGGAACACAAGACCTTTTGACATCATTGCTGGGAACTCATGGTTCTGTTGTAGGGAAGTCTTAACTTCACAGTGGACTTCAGCAAGCAGAGTTTTGCCCCATATATTTTCTTTCCCTAGCAAAAGAAGGAAGAGTTATTTTAGTCAGAAAAGAACAAATTTAGAATTGGAAACTGGTATAATAATTAGCTTCAACAATTGCAACAGTGAAATCCTTTTGTGACTGTAGCTTATCACACCCTAAAGACTGGTGATTTTTTTTGAGGAGTCTGATATTCAACAACATCTTCAGGCTGGGAAAGTCATTGGATTTCTCTCCTTTCCCCGTTGATAGACCATACGATAACAAGGTAAAAGCTGAAAAGACCTGTCAGCTCATGTCGTCCATCTCTCTGCTCATTCAATATTCCTCCTTACTGTGCATTTGGAGCACTTTGCAAAGGCCAGGTTTCAGTGTCTCACCAAGATCTGTTGAAAAAAATATGGCAGTCTCGAACACATATAATCATTTGTATGGCTGTGGAACGTAGTGACAAGGGTCTGATTCTGGCCTGTCTCTAGTTTTACAATGGACCCCTTGCTTTAAATTATTTTTATCAATGTTCATGAGAGGAGAGTCAGAACAATTCAAATGCATCATATTTTAAAATAAGATCAAATTGTATTTAATTTAATAATACTGTTGTATTTATTCATTCCAAAGGTTGGTTTGAATATGGCATTCTTAGCCAAATACTTCATTGTACCATTAGCTCTTCTATTTCTTGTCTGTTGCTTTTTTTTGAGGAATATGGATTTAGAGAAAAAATAATCAGTTGCAATTTTATTGTTCGTATACTAGAGGGATCCTGTGAGGATTAACAGCTCATTTTTACTTTTAAGTCATGTTTAAGGACATGTTTTTCCTCATTATTCTGAGTAGCTCAAATCAGCAAGCGTTGTCATCGTTGCCATCATTATCATTATTATTGCACAGTGAAGATCACATCGAACAGCATAAAAAAGGTCAACTACTTCGTTTCCTCTACAGTGAGACTCCCAAGTGCCTCCGTAATTTTCCTTCAAAACAAAGTGGGTGTTAGTTTAAAACCTCCATGCTCTGCAGGTCATTCTGTATAAACATTAATCCTTACATTTCAGAAGAAAACACTGTTTATGTCTGTGATGCTTTGACAGTAAGTTTAAATGGATAAACATTGTAAAACGCCTTTACATTGCCTGTATCTTCAATAAAAAGTCAGATCTGATAAGGAGATGACCCCTCATGAATACACAGATGGTTGAAGAAATTGGCCTTATGAAAACAAAATAAGGCAATGGATTCTCTTCTGCTAGGATGTTGAGTAAATAACAAGTTGAAGATATGGGGTTTTTTAAAATGTAAGATATTTTCTGACCAGTCTGAGAGTAAAAGATGAGGCTAAATAAAGTTATTCTAGCAGAGTTCTTTGGAGAAGATGCTCACAGAGCCAAAAGGATCCAGAAAGATTAAAGAAAAAAAGAAAGTTTGAATACTGCCAGTCTGTTAGCCTTGAAGTCTGTTTGAGGCAGTTTGAGAGACTCAAGCAGCCTGTCTGCATTTGGATTTGCCTTAGCAGGGAAGCCAACAAGGAGGGGAGATCTCCTTGTTCAGTCCACTCAGGGCCACTAGAGGATCCTACTGTCAACAGATACTCTCGTGAGACATTTATTGCATGAAAGTGGGGTTGGTTGTGGTTCAGCATGCTATTCTGCACACATTGCTGCTTCATCCTGCTTCCTCTGCAACCTACAGTTTCCTTCTTGCTTTTCAATGTCAACAACAAATCCACAAAATAAAACTCAATAATATCTGTTTATATCTGCAACAAAAGCAAGAAAGTCACGCAATCTGCAATGCTGTGAATAACACAGCTAGCTGGGGAAATTACTATCCTTGACACTCAGTCATGTCCCATTTTTGAAGATGGAGTATTTAAAAGGCCAACAGAAGAATTAAAATGCAGTAGGACTTTTTATTTCTATTTACTTTTTTTTCCCTTCTACACGCTATCCCTAGTAGGCTTGTAAAGGTCATACAGCTCATTTCACAGCAGGGTGAAGGAGGGGGAATCATTTTGTTGAAGATATTTGGAATAGTGTAGCACACAAAAGAACATGAAGATGAATAGGGTATTTGTGGTGGGTGATGGACGTCATAGATTGCTCTGGTTTTGACCTTAGGATTCCTTCACTGATCGGTTTAGTTAAATTCAGACAATAGCATGTCAAGCTATAGGCAAACATTAAACCAAAGAGGTCTAGAAAATGATATTTGAGGTAAACAGTTAAATAAAAAAAGAAGGGGTTCAATGACACATTTTTATTTCACAGTTTATAAATAACTTCATAAAAACCTCAAAGTCTCTAAAAGGTATAAGGAACATTTGCATTTGTGATAAACTTCAGAAAGTACCAGAGTTTCAACACAAGTGAAGGACAGGACACTTATATTTTAAGTCAGTCCTTTCAGAGAATACTCAGTGTAACCACCTTGCAGAGACAAGCCTTTCTGAAAGAACTGAGACTTCCCGGCGTAATGGTTGCCCGCTTTTCAGAGACAAAATCTTCCAGAAGAATTGCACTCTACCGTGGCAAGTCAACAATTCCTAATTTCAGGTTGTTTTGCTTTTAATTATTAAAATTCAGGCTTTTTGTGTAGTTCAGGTAATAAAAAATATAATGTAATCTATTATATATATAGGAATTATCTCCTTGTTTTTTCCTTCACCATTCCAGTTATTTGTTATAAAAGTTATTTCTTATACATAGCCTGATAACCTTGAAAAAAAAAAGGTTGAAATCTTTAGCTAGAGTCAATTAAGCAGATTTTTAACCTTGGAGTCCTTTTACAAGGCACAGACTGTAAAATGAAAATAAATAAATAAATTTTTATAAGCCAGAACTTTAGTACAATCTTTCCCTTGTGTTTTAGATTTATACAAAGAGACCTATTTCCTTTGTTCTCCACTCCTCAAATTGTGTTTGTCCTGCACATGTGTTACACAGACAGTCATACACACAGCTTTAATCCTTAGACCACAGTTTCCAAATGTTGGTGTCTACACTTAGTACATGCCATTATGTACCCAGGGGCAAGACCCTCAGAGGTATTAAAAATCAGTTTGAATGACACAGAAATGCATTTAAGGATCTGTGTCAAGGTGCCTTGAAATACCAAGAACTAAACACCATCTGGTTCTATCAAAAGCTAATGTGTTGGATGAGTCAAGCAGTTCTGAAAAATCAGGCCACTTAGAGCTTCAATATGTAACATGCTGAGCAGCTCCTGCCCTTCAGGATCAAGCTGCTTTTTAAAAACTTAAGTTTGAAAGGTTGGACATAATTAATTTTCTGCTACAAATAGTTTGAGGCCAAACAATAGAATACAGTCACAGATCCAGGCTTTAGCTGGATCCTAAGGACATCTTTGCTTTGAAATGTAATACGCCTGAAGAGAGAAAGAGAGTTAGTCCCACACTCTTTGTTCCTTATGAGAATTTAAATATTTAATGTGGGAGAATGCAGAATTACGTTCTAAGTCTATGTACTGAATATAGCTAAGGCACCCTTATTACATATTTCTTTGTTAGATTTGTTCTTTAGAAATCCTTTTGATGATTTATTTCCCATGTCAACAGCCATTACAGGGAACATTACTGAAACATTTCATGTTATTGTTAATTTTTCATCAGTTTTCATTATTTTAAATTGGTATACTGTTGCTAAAAAACCCCACACAATTTATTAACCAAAACTTCTAATATAGTAAAACCATATGGTATAATTTCTGCTGAGCTTTTTGTTTGTTTGTCAGTGTTTTGTTTACATTTATCCTTATCCAAGGTCATAAATAATGAATGTTTCTCTCAGTAGGCCTTTGCAGCCTAGTCCTGAAATCCCTGAGGTTTGTGGTGAAAGACTGTTGAGATCCTAAGCCTGATATCACCCAGCCTAGTGTTTCTTTTGAAAGATTTTGTTTGTACTGTGTACATCTTCAGCATCACTGTTTATGACTCTGGCTGATCCGCAAGACCTACATCTATGTACTGCCTAAAAGAAAGTAAGAGGGAAATGGAAACGGTGTTTGCTGGCAGCCGCCTGCTCTTTCATCACACGAGTAACGTTTCTGCGTTATGCTCATTTTTGTTCCTCCTAGCCTCGTCTACAAAAAGAGATTTCTTGATAGGAATCTAGACACAAAGAGGATGATGATTGTCAGCTGTGCTTAATACTTGTTTGTGTTGCTTAGAAAACAGTTATTGATGTTACTCATAGCTTTGGCACACCTACCTGCTTGCCAGAAGCCACTGTTTCCCACAGCTTTGCTGGGGGCTACACAAATACCCCAGAAACTTTTCAAACCGTAATTCATGAAAGCACTTCTAAAAGCTTAAAAAAGCAGAAGAAAGAAAAGAATGAAACCCCCCCAAACACACCATGAGCACCCCCCCCTGGGTCTGCCAGGTATAACCAAGAGCATAGATGTTTGCTATCGGGAATATTTCCCTGTGTATAGGTAAGTGTTCCTTATGCATAAAACTAATGAAACGGGTTCCCTCTGGCTGACCAAACAAGCTATCTGTGAGCTGCTCAACAGCTGCTCCAGATGCATTCATTTCTATCGTGTTCAGCCAGGCTTGAATAGCTGAACGGATCAATTACTGCAACTCCTTACTGAGGGCTAAATCCAGCGAGCCTAGGTCCAGATACAGGAGAACAGTGAGAACTGGCAGCAAGTGGCATTCGTAACGGTGATCAACAGTGTTGTTATTAATGTGAGTACTAAACAGTAAAGACTTTCAAAGATGTAATTTACCATTTTTGCCACTTGAGAGTTACTTGGTTTTGCACTTCACTTGGGTAAGATGGTAACATTGCTACATCGCAGTTTTCTAATGCATTCTTTCCTTGTAACGCTTGGTTCAAAATTACCAGGGAAAAAATAGAAACTGTAGATATAGAAAAAGTAGAACTGAAGTGTGGAGATATTCTCTACTTGTTTCAAGTATATTACACATCTTTTTGGTGTCTAAAACTGATGACATCATCATAGTTACCGGTGGAATGAAAAATCTAACTACCAAACTGTTTTAAAACAAATTGTTCCATCAGAGCGACATACCTGGTAAAGTACCATACCTTCTGCACTAATGTCATCCAGACTAGCTGTCCGCAAAAAATAAATAAAAAAAACCACAAAAGGGAAAGAGATTCTCCTCAAAGTAAAAGTAAGTTCCTGAAAGGTCTCTACTGGAAAAGCTAAGATTTCACCAGAAAGTTTGCAGTAGCTTAACAACTAGAACTTGCGGTCTGGCTTTTCTTCTTCTTCTAAGACTTTTCCCCCACGCTTTCACTAGTTCAGCTGCAGTCTCATACCATCAAGTGGTGCTACTACAAAGAAGCTATCCCAAGGACCATGCTGGGATCCAACATTTGGTGTGCCTGGTACAACTGGAACTCATCACCATTAATTAATACTGCCAGAGCAATAACCTGGCCCAATCTTCAGAGGTCAAACAAGGAGCACTCTAATCCTAGCAACAGCAGCTCGGCTCTGTAAGTGTCAGATGATGACAGTCATTTCCTCTTAGGGTGAGGAAGCACATAGCATAAGTAGGGAAAAAAAAGGGATTAAAATTTATTATAGCTGATGAGAGAAGCACCCCTTTTTCTCCAGTGCTGGCTTTGAAAATATCCACTTCCAAACACTGAGATGCTTGCAAAATGTACTGATTGTTAGAATGTAATTTCTAATTACGGCATAGTTGACTGAAACATGTTTCAGATTCCAGGAGCAGCAAGAAAATCTCCTAGCAAAAAAAAAAAAACCTGAAATAAGGAATGCCTTGGAATTGCTGCTCAGGCATACAGGTGAATCAACTCGTCGCTAGATCTGGCAGAGCACAGTTACGCAGAAACGCTGTGGCTGTTGCTGTGTGCTGATCCCAAGTGGTATGTTGAAAGTGAAACACAGATGAAAAGGAGTGTGGGGTGGATGGGGAAGAAAAAGAGAGAGACAAATACCAAAGAACTTAGCTTGGAGGGACAGGAGGGCTTGACTGGAATTTTTCTCTAGATGTCTTGTTTACTGAATGTAAATGCTTAAAGTTGTTCAAAGGAGCTAAGCAAACTCCCCTCCTTTTCAAAGGATTTTAATGTATCTCACATGGTGCTTTAAAAAAAATTTTGAACATGGTTTGTTTTCTCTGTGTTTTAGGAAGCGACTGATGCTGCATACAGAACTTCATTAACCTTTTCCCAGTTTCTGCTCCTGTTCCATTCAGTTTTGTTATAAATGTTTGGACTTTGTGCAACCTGCTCCAGGTTATTTTGCTCCATGCCAGTGGCACCTTCATTCTGTTGCCTCCAAGCAGGTTCATTAAAATCTCTGTGGAGTAGCATGCATTTTATTTGGCATTAATTCTAGCACAGCTCCTGAAACAACAGTTTCTGATTGATCTTGAAAGCTACTTTGGTTTTGGCTTTACTGCAAACCCCTCTGGTGCACCTTGTGCACAGTGTTCACTACAGCCAGCTTTTCAAACAGTTAAAACCCTTGGAAAGCTATTGCTACTTTAAGCTTCAGTGAGAGTTCTTTTTTTTTTTTTTTTAAATCTGAGGGTAGCATCATATAAAGCATTAGTAAGCAGTCATTTTTCCCCCTGCTAGTCACCTCCTTTCACCAGAACACCTTTCACATTCTTCTAGCTGTAATCCTTTTTCCTGCACATTGACATGAATTGGCATTTGTTTTCATTTAAGTTATGCCAGTTTGCACAACTTTTTAAACTTTCTGTATTAATGGTCAGCATCTTACACAGTTATAAATTAGGAAAAAAAAAATCAGTTTACACTTTTTAAACCAAGTGCAATTGCAGTTATTTTTATCTCCTTTCCTACCCCCCACCCCTCCTAGCTTTGGAAATTTGTTAAAACAACTGCAAGTGATATCTCTACATCTTGAGTGTCTTCTTGTATCTGCAGAGAAATGAGTGTTCGTATTTCTGTCTGGCATAAGTAAGTCTTAAATTATAGCTATTTTCCAGCAATGAGATGCTTCATCTCTTTTACAGCTTGTCTCAAGGACTGTATTAGAACGTGAAGTACCTCACAGTTCTGTGTTCTTTCTAATGATAAAGTGAAAATTATTCAGAAAACCCAATTACTGCTTTGATAATGTCTTCTCTGAGTGACATGGCATTATTGGAGAACAGCTTCTTTATTCTGGCTGTTCTCATTCTTCCTATTAATTATGGCCATATCTAAAATCCTTACTCTGGGGTAGGACTAAATTGTACCAGGTTTGTAAAAGTATTTACAAAACAGGGAATTCCTGCCTAAATGGCTCCATTAAGCAGAGGATAACAGAGTAATATTTGCAGAGTTGGGCAAACAGAGGTAATATTGATTGGTTTGGCAGAAAGAGGCCTCAGTACAATGGAGCTTACATACCTTCAACCTTCTAAAGATCCAAAAGCATGTAAAGGTATTCTTAAAGGTTTTTGAAGAAGGATAACAGGAAGATGAGAGGGTTTTTAAGACGGAAATTTGGTTCAGCCTGACCATCTTCCCCCTCCAGTAGGATAAGGCTGTGGCTGGAACTTTCAGACAGATGAAAATGTTAAACTAAATCCACAGCTATACTTTACCAGGCCATTGATCTGAAGCTGCAAGGACTTTCCATGGGAATGTGTGTTTGTCTCCATGTGGAAGGGCACCAAAAGTTAGACTTCATTGCTTATTGAATGTGTTTGATAGATTTTTATTTGCTAGGGAATCCACTGTATCTGCCTAAGTTTTTCCACCTCGTGGATGTCCACTTTAAAGAACTCCACCTTATCTCAACAATTTCCACAGACAAATAAAAGTCGTTGGGAAATATTTTCTGCTGCTCAGGATTTTTCTGTGTTTAGTTTCACTTCACATCTAATATAAGATAGCCTCTAACCAACCTTTGTAATAACATTATCCTCCTTTTTTCCCTTTGATGTCACACTGAGACGTTCACCATGTTTTTGAGTAGAAATATGGCATAATATAATTTTTTTAAAAATGATTGATGTTGCATTTGCAGTGCCTCCTTTTCTGCCGCTTTGGAATGGCAGCCAGCTTTCAGTGACAAGAGAATTATTTCCCATCTCTCAATTCCCAGTACCCATCTTTAGATTCTTCAGACTGCCATGTGTGTCAGTGCTCTATTTTGCTTCTGAGTTCTATACTCTGTAAATTTTTAAGCTGTGAAACACAATACTAATGTGCTCAAAGATCATCTTAATGCCATTCTCTTTCCCCTTTTCTGTTTCCTTTGCACCTTTCCATTTGACTTAACTATTTTTGGGCCTCTTTCTCCGAGTATGAACCTGGGCTCATACCGAAAAGCATTTTGAGCCCCAAATAACCCCAGTGAAGTCACTAAGGATCTTGCAGAGCAGGTTGCCAAGTATAGTGTTCCAAGACCAGCTGAGCTCAGGCCCTGTTCTCCATGGCTATAAAGTAGTTACGTACTTCAATTTTGCCAGGTCTCTGCATTAAAGATTACCGATATTCTCTGAAAGTATGTCCCCTGTTAACAGCCTTTGCAGTTTTCTCCCCTTCTCCATCTTGCCCTAAAGCCCTTCTCTTTTCAGTTTCCCTATGGGGTCTGCTGTGAGCCACATGCTGACTGCTGTTTCCTGGTACTACACAGCCTGACTCTGAAGCCATCGCTCTACCTACATAGCACATAAGTGAGAATAATGATACAGCTTAAGCACACTCATAGACATGAAATAAGGGTCACCTCATCTCTCTTCCTTTTCTGATGATGTTTGGTCCCACATTACGTCACTCACCCTTGCTCTGCTTCCATATTTCTTCACTTTTCTGCCATCTTGCTTTTGGCATTAGACAAAAATAAAGCTTTCGAAAATCCTGAAAGAGTGGAAATGCTACAACACTGAGGAAGCTAAGATAGCATAATTAATCCTTCAAGAAATTTTATTTCCATAGTTAAATGATGGATGTTCAAAGGCTATCCCTATCAGTGCTGCATAACGTCATTAATGTTTGTTATACTTTACCTTTTTAAAACAGAAACTTAGGGCTTTACCTACTGTATATCTACATATAAATACACATATTATACATAGGAATATAAACATATATCATGATATTTACAAAATGACACATCTATCAAAGGGTGAAAACCCAATCAAGATATCCCTGCAGCTCAGAAAAAAAGGGAGCTCCTATTCAAACTTTCTTTATAGGCTCTTCGAAGTGTAACAGAATTACAAGTGAAGAAATGTCTTTTTTAATCAATAACTTGACAAAGACCAGCAATTGCAGCAGAAACGATGGAATAAATTCTCTTTCCTCCAATTGCTGGAATTGTTTCTAATGATAAAAAGACAAACAATACACATTCACTAAATTACCTTATTTAATGAGAAAACTATAACACATTTGGGCACAACATGTAGAATAAAGAAAATGGGATAAAGCTAAAGGGAAATTAAGAAACATTCATTTCTTCCTTTGTTTATAGCACAACATATCCCCCTTCTGAAAAAAAAGAGCCTTATTCTGATGCCTCTACTGTGATATGGTAAAGAAAAGCTCTACATCTAGCTGCAGGGGCTACAAGTACTGGCAATACATTTTCTGAATGAGCGTAGCAATGGAAGGAAACTGGAAGGAAGGCGAAACTTCTGATTTGCTCTTGGTAAAACATAGGCTCACTTGGCAAAATATCTGATAAAGATGAAAGCAAGCAAAATACTATATAATCTTTTCAAATGTGTTTCATTGGCTACGATATGCATCCAGTTCCAATGTCCATTTTTGAGCAGACATTTCAAAAAGCTCATCTCTGCTTCTGAATGTCAGCACATTTATACAGTCTAATATACATGTGCACTATGAAAACAGAGATGAAGAAGGTTATGGATTTTTATAGCACACTATGACTTTTTGGCAGTAGCGAGACCATTTGCCCATACTATTGAAATTAGAAAATTAGATTTTAACCTCTAATGTCTTTTTAAACATAGCTAGCACATAAGTAAACAGCTGTGCTTATTATAGATCCAGAACATAATAATAATAAAAAAATAATCTAATTTGAAGCTCGCCCTTCCAAAGCATTCCTCTGAGATGAATTCTCTTGGCTCCCAGCAAAGGGAGTGGGTGCCAGAGCTTCTCATTTTCCCGAATCGGGCCCTAAGAGAACAGTATGTTTGTTCTTTAACATTGTTCAATAATATTTCATACCCGGAAAATGCAGATTGCCAGCTGTTACACATCATCTCACAGCAATAATACACTGTGATATTTAAATCTTATAGTTATTTTTGTACGAGTGGTACTCAGGAAATTTGAAACTTGTCAGTAAATTTGAGTGGCTTAACTTGTGTATTGGTACATCTGCTTGGAAACTTGATAATGCTAATCAATATTTCAGAAAATGAAGCTAGCAAAGGTGATTGGAAAAGACTTTCTTGTACGTCTGTGCAAGTACATAAGCATGGTCTATTCCATTCTGCTTGAGCTATAATAGCAAATTAGGAGGCATCCTCAACTTGGGAAGCAAGTTGGTGGAGCAGGCTGAACCTGAGGGTTGTACGCTTCCCTGTGGTCCTGCCTGCATGAACTGTGATGAATCATTGGTTTGCCACTCCTGATTTTTCTCCTTTTTGTCCTTCCATTTGTGTAGTTTGTTTGTGTTTGTGTGTGTGTGCTTAGGGTTGGGTTTGGTTTTTTTTTCTGTTTTTGTCCTGAGTGGAAATAAGGTGGCAAGAATGACTATTCCAGCAGGCAGTGCATAGGCAAGAACCCGCAGAGCTTCTGTCCCTCTTTTTTTCCCCCTCCACACCTGCCAGAGAGACAAAAAAGCCTGGAGCAGTTACAAATGGAGTTGTCTATCCCCATAAATGCAACGAGCTCCTAACGGGACGACTGCTGAATGGCTTGGGCGCAGGAGCTGCCTGACAGCCGGGCTTTCCTCAGGCAGCACTCATGACTTCAGCGAGGCTGAATCAAACACTCAGCTTTGCAGGCTCGCAGGATGCCATTTGGAGAGTACGTTTTCAACTGATGTTATTATACAGTATTTAAAGGGAAACAGTAAGACTCCCATGCAGGATGGGACTCCATCTGGACTATGAAAAGTGTATTGCTTAGCAACTAGCGTTTACTGTTCTTCTCAATTATTTTTTTTTTTTGTTGCAAGTATCTCTCCAAACAAGTCTGTCTGGATTTTTTTTTTTTTTACCCATTTAAAACACAAACAAACAAAAGAAAGACTCCAAGCCCCAGAACTGCCTTGTAGCAGAATGCATGGCAATTCCTATGGGTCTGTGCCCCAAAATCAACCTTGCATACACCACCACGTATTACCATATAAAAAGACAGACTTTTCTGTAAGGCCCAGCTACCCATGCCTAACTGAATACTCTTTCTTCTTATATTCATTCACTGGTTGTACATCTCTTAAAATAAGTGAAAGCATTTGAGTTAAGAGCTTCCTTCACTGCCTATACAATATAAGTAATTTTATGTAGATTTCTAAAGTCTGCAGTATATGTATTTATGAAACATAAAACATGAATGCACACAAATGTAAGTGTACATATAGCCATGTATATTTCTGAATACCTGGCCCTGTGCCCCCCTTTATCTGAAAACAGCAGATCAGTTTCAAAATATTTATTCAGCTCCTTCTCTTGTTGGCTAATCAAGAATCAGCATATTTAGGTGGTAAGGTGTCCACCAGAAGATCGAGCAACTTCTTAATATCATACAGTGACCCTGGGTAACCCACTTGTGCCTCCTGACTTCAAAACAGTTCTTTGCCCACTGACAGCGGTTATTTTTGCAGAGGTGGCTCATAGGAAACAGTTGGCTCTTATACTGTGAATAGGTTTTCTTGCTAGAAAGGCTATCATGGGGAGATAAATTGATATAACACCATAATAGTATTAAAAAACCCTTCTAGAAGCTGTAGGTTATTTTCTTCATTTTCAAAGAGTTTATTAATCCTGTTTACTTTATAGTGGGAATGCTCACAGATTATTCGAATCATTTTTCACTTCCCTTGATAGAGTACAGGGTTAGGATCTGCTGTGCACGAGGCACCCGCGTCACAGACTGCATTCTTCTGAAACAACCCTCCTACTCGAGCCTCTATGAAAATATTTGTTCTTTATCACACATTTCAGAAAGACACTTGATTAATATTTGAACTACGCTAGCTGGAACTGAACCTGGCTTTCCACTCAGTGTTTGCAGAGCACCAAGTGGAATAAATGTCTGATTCCATGACCAATTCTACTATTCATTAAAAAGAAAATAAAATCATTATGATGTGAGGTTTTTCTCTTTTTTTTTTTTAAATATATATATTATGTGTTCCTCATGTATTTATGTGTTTTGGAAACCATTTATTTCCCGTATGCCTCAGTATACAGGGTGATAGTAGAGATGATTTGTCATTTGAAAGAAAGTAAGATTTATTGGTGTGAAAAGATGCAGTATGCGTACCAGACCCACAGTCAAGTTTTTGTGGGCTAATGAGCTGCTCTCAGTTGAGGTGCATTGAATGACCATAGTATCTTCTTAGCCTGCAGTACAGCGAAAGTAAAATATATTAACATAGGCTCTGTGAAAAGAACCTAACTTTTTAGAAACGAATAAAAGAAGTATGAATGTTTATTTTATGTGCACTATAATTTTTCCTCTCACGCTGTTTTTGACAATGATGAATTATTTTTATTCTTTTCTTAATATTTTTCCTTTATGAAATAAATTTCTGGGATATACATTCCTTTTTATTTGGATGGGGTTTTTGATTATTTTTTTTCTAGAATCTGAGACTATATGGTACTTCCCTTCTTACCATTGTAGTCTTTTTATTTTTAACATGCAAGACAGCTATTCCAGCACAGACATAAAATTAGTTTTGCTCAATGGATTTCTTGTCATGCATGTGCAAAAAGCTTCATTTGCCTCCAATTTAAATTTTTGTTTTCCTCTGGTGACTCATTTTGCTGCATCTGTGTTTATTCTATAACCTGTGGATAAGGCATGTTTTCCTAGCTGGGAGCTGGCTGGGCTTTTGCTGATGACTGCCATGTGTTGGTTTAGTCTTGCATGCAATTCTGTCTTGATTTCTCTAAAGCTCTCACTGTCAGCATTTCCCCAAGGTGCTCCACGCAGCTCTTCTGGGAATGCCTTCAGGTAGAGTTCCTCTTCAGGTTTATGGAAGACATCACAGATGCTTTGTCCATTGTAACAAAGTTTATTTCCCTCCAACAAATACGCATATCTCACTGGTCTCAGTGAGAGATAATTTATTATTATAGTTCATCCGTTGCTTTATAGATTTTATTTTGGTCACAGTGACTTGATCTGTATGGGGTTTTTTTGTCCTTTACAGTTCCTTATTGATATCATTTAATTCTGTATCTTCTTAATGAGCTTCAGTCTGCATCACTGCAGTTTCTGGCTGATAGGAAGAGGCTTATACACCAGAAAGACTAATGACAAGAAAGAGGTTGAGTGACTGTTTTCTGCAGTAAATTTCTAGGCTGTTAACATTATGAGTTTGAGAACTGTTTTTTGTCTATGAGAGACTAAACTTTGTTCAAGTATGCCTGTATATGTTGATGCTGTAGTTCTACTTACACTGTAAACATTGTCTATATATTTTATTTATTCTTACTATTACTGTAGAAAGGGTAACGTAGGTTGCTTTAATATAATTTAGGTTTTCTCTGGTACTCTCCCTGCCCCTCCTAAGCATCCCCTTATCTGTGCTAGCATGCAGGTGCTTGCATACATAGCTATCAGATGTGCACAGGGCTTGCTGCTTTTCAGAAGACAGCCCACTGGTGAGGCTCGTAGTGGCTTTATTTATAAAGGTACATAAAGGTTTACAACAGACATAAAATACAGGCAAATCTTTAGAGGTTACTGAACATATGTGTAGATTAGCTTCAGCCTGGCAGCTGTGGGTACCTCTTTGTCAGAAAGATGGGAGAGGCCAGTGGGCTGGGGAAGCAGGTGGAGAACGTTATGTGACAGGAACTCTCCCTGGGAAGAAAGCAGGGGACTCTGAAATCCAGTGCATGGAAAAGAAACACCTGAAAAGCAAGAGAGAAGACTAGGTCAGATTCCTAAGACAGGTGCCAAATGAGATCTCGATGAAGCACAGCTGATTAGTGTTTGTGAGACCTTCTTAACCTATAAGCAGCACAGAAGAAGAGTTTACTGCTTCTTTGGACTAGGAAGGGGTGGCAGCAGGAGAACAGAGAAAACCTGCTGTTTGCTAAAGTGAGTTTGGTTTTTTAAGTGCTCTGGTCTGTCCTTTTGCTCTGGTTTTTTCCTTGCCTTTCCCCTTTTTCCCTTCACTCTCAACTATTTCTCAAGAACTAATATCTGGAGTTGAGCCGATTAAAAGAATTTCTCCTGTATGTCTTGTTAATACTAAAGACATTTATTTCTGGTTGTGACAAAACTGTGTCCTTTTCCGAATGTTTTCCTGGGCAAATAGTGGGCCTGATCTTTCCTGAGAAGGTGAAACCACCTTAGAAATTAAGGGGAGCTTTACCCCGAGGCTGTAAAATTGACCCTGCGTTTTGCAACTGGTTATATCAAGCTGTAAATAAGTAAGTCAGGCTTCAGCTTGTTGATACCTGGACCTGTGGGTTTCACTGTTAAGCAGCTGTTGGGTGACACTTAGCAGAGCGCAGAGCGCAGCCTGCGTTGTGTTAGGAAGCGGTGTATTTGTGGTGTTTAAGATAAAACTGTTCTTGTTTCAAGCACCAAATGACTTGTGGGATGTAAGAATCTTCACTCTAACATTTGCTTAGGAACGTTTATTATGTTTTCTGTCCTCTTGGAATACTGCAATAGGAGAATTATCCTGAAAATTATTTTAATATAGTTTTGTTCATAAAAATAAATACAGACACTGGAGGAAATAGTCTTGTATTCTCTTTTTTCTTTCTTTTTTTTTTTCTTTATGTGGCTGTCTGGGTCATTCAGAGGCTGCTTCTCTGCAGCAGGACCCCCCTTTTTAGGTTGAAAAAGCAGGTGTTTTATTAACTTTTGAGTCACAATATTACAGACTTAATCTCATGGTAGACTGGCTTGCTTACCTTGTCTTACTTGGCACTTGCTACTTTATTAGAGGCTGCTTGTAGCTTTGTCTTCTCCTTTGTTACTAACGTGCTTCGGTGTGAAGTGCTTGTGTGTAAATAACAAGTTGCTCCATGCTGTTATGACTCAATGGGATGATAGATTTCTTGTTGAAATGAAAAATGAGTTTATTTACAACCTTTCCCCCAAAGGTTCTGATGAAGATGCTTGAGTACAAAGGCATTCCTTCAGAGTCTTTATGTTCGTCCATTTAAAACTGATTTGTTAATGCAAAAAAAAAAAAAAAGAACCTCTGTCAGTGCTGCTGCAAATTCTTGGTTTAATGGCTTGTATGCATGCATGGACTCCATAAGCACACACAGATCACTTAAGTTTGTGAAACAAGAGAATGCACTATATATCTTCTTCACTGCAGTGTGTATATGAAAAAATTATTTGGGAATCTGCTTCAGAAAGACACAGTGCAGCGCTGGCTCTCCATGGCTGCAGTAGACTGTCAGCTACGGTGGATGCAGTGCTGCCAGATAGTTTTCTATGAGTTTATAAATGTGCGTATCAGCCCTCTCACATAACTATGTGCACAGATCCCATTACTGCTGTATATTGGCTACCTCTAACAACTGAATGAGCTCTTAAATGATAGCAACTACTTTAAAATGCCTGCTGTTTAAAATGCCTCCTACCAAATTGCCTGTCAGTCACTGTGAAAAAGAGCAGTTATTTCAGCTACTACCAAACCCTTTCCACATACAAAGACGGCTTCTCTCCTATTCTGCACATGCCTTTGCAGTGTACAGAACAAGTCAGCCAGGCTAATTCCAAAAATGAGAGGAAAAAGGCAATCCTGGTTACTCTTTTCTTTGGCATTTCCCATGCAGTCTTTCCCTTAAATTTTGAGGCTGGAAATGTATAGGATTAAGTGGCTTTTACTGCATACAGCTTCAACTCTGAGTGTTGTGGGTAGGGATATAATCTAGAAAGGGAATCAGTCAGCTGGCACAGGGTAAAGGGTGCAAGATTGAACGTTGTGGCTGGAGTGTACTCTGCATCTACTGAGGAGAAATATCTGTGCTGGAAACAGGCATAGCATTTAAAAGAGATTTATCCTGAAACTCCTTTCTTTTTGTAATAAAAGCTTGAGGACACTGTTGGACTTTGCCATATGGTAGGACATCTTCTGTGAGGCAGAGAGTCTAAGCAAGTGGTACTAAACACAATTCTGAGTCTTCTGTAGTTCTTTTTACTGTCAGTGCTGCTCTATTCTCAACGAACAATTTTTGCCAAAGACCTTGCTGATTAATTGTTCAGAAAAAAAAATCATCTGCTGACCCTGGGTCTGTTCTTGAGGGTGGTAGAGAGGTGGAGTAAAAATGAAAGTATTCATATGCTTGGCATCTAAATCCAGGTTGAGTTCACTGCCAAAGGTATAGTTACAGCTGTTGGCTTAGGTTGGTAAGTAGATACCACTCAAAGGCAAAGATAAGACAAGTCAAGGACAAGGGAAAGAGCCAGTGCCAAATAGTTCTTTAACTCACAAAATAATTTGTTTTACAACAGTCTTGATATTTTAGCATTTTTATGGCAAGACTATGAGACCCATTCTGAATAATCATATGTTATATATCCCTGGACAGTCACTTTCCAGTAGATGATGTAACATTGGGTTAGATTGGTTTTATATATTGTATTCTCTCTATAAAGTAAGAAGAGCTGGGGAATAAAAAAAAAAAAAAACAACACAAAAAACCCCAACAGAACCCAACCTGTAAGCTTGAGCCCTTGTGAATTCTCATATTGCTGCTTACAGGTCATATCCTTGGCTTGTCGTAATCTGTAACACAAAGCCTTTCAGAGCCATACCGCTTGGCCACAGCAGGCAGTTCATAACCTGAAAGACAAGAATACTCCCAGTGAGAGCTGTGTAGCTGTGCTGTGAAACTCTAGAGTTTATAGAGGTGCACTTATGTTGTTGCCATATTTAAACTCTTAAATTTTGCTGCTGTTCCTGGAATGAACAGGATGATTTTGTAGAGACGGTGTATTAGCAGGTTATCCCTTATTTGCAGGGAAACCAAGCTAAGTTCCTATATAGCAGAGTCCCCAAAAAAGGCAACGTCAAATGCTGCTGGCATGAAAATTGAGGACTTGGTCCATTTGGGAAGGGTGAACCTGCTGAATTTTTTTCCTCTCAGCCTTACCTGAAATATGAAGGCGATCTGTTGAGAGATTCGCTTGCCTACTCAGACATGTGGAATCCCTACAGATGCTTGGAAATGGATAAAATCTGATGTCTGCAATGTGAAAGCACACAGCAAAAGAAACTTTTAAATTTAAAGCTAGAGAGTGGAAAATACTTGTGTGAAAAAGTGCCTTTTTTCAGTATGAGAAATATTATGTGAATGATTATGCAAACTCCATGAACTTGGAAAGCAGTTAATTCTCAGTGACTATTTTGGACACAGGATTGATGAGCATAATGAAAAAGGTGCAGGTGCACTTTCTTGCAGCTTTAAACAGCCTAAATAATCTATTTAACTTTACAAATTTTTCCTTTTTTTTTATGGTTGTCTTCTGACTAGTGGCATATAAAAAATTTAAGGAAAAAAAAAATTGAAGTTTTTAATCATGTTTTGCTGATATCGTGGACTAATTAAGTGCCACAGACTTGTTCTTTGCAGCAGCTGGTTTTAAATAATCTTCCCAGCAGCTGAACTTCATTATAATCTTGAATTTAGGACCAACACTACCACCCCCTACTCCTCCCATTAAAGTTGCAACATTGCTATGTGGCTGTAGGAACCCTGGCATTGAAGACACAGTGGTCTAAACCTTAGTAAGGCAAAATCTCTAGTATTTGTAGGCATAGGAAATAGCAAGCTTTGGCAAATAAGCACTGACTGGAGACCTACCCAAGATCTTTCATGGGGTTGCAAGCTCAACTTCAGAGCTGTAATTCTGAATCTCCTTTGCAGGTGAGTGCCTACACCGGGTTTCAGAACAGGGCAAAGTTATTTGGCTGGAGCTGCTCCACAAGCTGCAGGACTTTCATAGAAACTTGCTATAAAATAACCAAGGTCAGATTTGGGTAAAGTTGAGTGCAGATCAGACTGCTGACAACTGCTCAAAGGGAGCATAAGGTGCTCAGCAGTGGAAAGGGGATGGAGAATGGGATGGGCTGTCTGGGCTCCCTTCGCCTTTATTTTCTGTGCTTCGTGACTGTAAGCAGCCTTAACATTACTGGGGGCATTTCATTCATTTAAATTTGCTCTTAGGATGCCAAAGCTTCCCCGCCCCCCCCCCCCTTTCCTGATGAAAAGCCTTTCAAGGATCTCATAACAATCAGGTCATAGGCATTTGTGTGTATGCCTAGAAAACAAATCGTGATGTTGAGATAACTAGTGGCAACACTGATACTTGGCAGGATTGGGGGAGTTTTGAGCTGTTTGTGTCTACCTGCTTAACTTCAAAAGGTTAGACCAAGTTAATTTTGGCTTATTGCAGTGCTGGTGAGGAGATGACAGTGGTCCCCAAAGAGGTATTATACTGCTGTAATATTAGAATTCATAGTCTGTATTTACTTGTCAGCAACTGATATCCTTACAGAGCTCTGGTTTTTTTTTTTTTTTTGGAAGATGCTATTTGTATTGTCCTGACATTTTATATATGTATAAGTATTTTTTTTAAAAAAAAAACACCAAAACACTCAACCCACAAAACCTCATGAAAGTAGGTGGGCAAGCTTTTGATGTGCTTTATGACTCTGAGATAAATTGGTGTATCAGCAGTCGATGATATTTACAAATGAAACTGTATTTGTCTTTGACCCCACTACACCAAGTTAAGGTAATTTACATAATGTCATCTCCATGACTATCAATAACACCTGAAATTTAGAGGAAAGAGACTAAATTTTAGTGACACACAATATCATTTTTCTATCTTGATATCAAGAAGAAAGCTAGAGGAAAAATAAAACCACTGTTAGAGCTTGCCTTTATATTTAGGCTTTATAGCAAGCAGGTGATAGTATAAGGATTTAAAGGCAATCCATAGTCCTGGCTGAAAATGGCTGGACACATTCCTGTCATCAGGAATGTTAGTAAAAGGAGTAGGCTTTTCACAGTCTAGTTTTTATCTCTTAATTATGAGTGGTTTATTGGTGCAGGCTGTATTATAAAATACAGTTTAATAGGACATGCTATTGGGTTTTGGTCACAATGTTGGTTTTCTGTTTTATTCATGTGATTTACAAGGCATTTGCGGAAAGAAATGAGTATGCCAATCTTAACACAAGAATTTGCATGCCAAATGTCTGTTCAGATGCTTTTCCATAAGTCTTTAGTAATTTGTGAAAAAGAAAGAGGGTAAAGGTTTGCAAAGAGACAGAAGACCTAAAAGTAACACTAAGAAGCTGCTGGTGGCAGGTTTAGTTTGCAATGAGGTACATCTGTCTTCTGTCTCTGAATTTTTTTGGTTTGTGTTTCCCCTTCTTTGGCCACTCTACAGCTAATGAATAAAATCAAGGTTAATGGTCCTCTGATAAAAGACATGCTAAAGGCTTACCAGAAAGTGGATGCTTGCATTTAAGTCTCCTTACTGTACAGTAACTCTTCTCGAAGTCTGAGAAACCAAAGTGCCCTTCAGCTATTATGGTTCTTTCCAGGGGTGCAGATTTGTTTGTGGTAGCTCTGGCCATTCTGGGTGTGTATGTTTCTACTTTAGAAAGAATAAACTATCTGCAAGTCTTTAATAATTTACATTTGCTGTAGCAATATTCTGTTCTCGTCAAAATGTTCAAACAGCATTTCAGCAAAGAAAGGGTATTTATTGGAAGTGGGGTTAATATGGTATTTGGATGCTGCAAAGTGAATTGTTTCTTTGTCTTTTAACTATTTGTCCAGTTAAAAAAAAAAAAAATTTAAATCTGGTAACTTCTATTTAATCTCTTAATATGGAGTACGATAAGGAGCTCGAAGAAAAATTGTTTCCAGTTTATGTGCTGTCATGCAGTAGAGATGGGAGTCATGGCAATACTACTGTTCTATTTTTTAATTTGTCCTTTTTTTTTTTACATTGAAGTTACTAGCTGCAGCTAGGTAGTTTGGCCAAATAACACGACGTAATGTTCTGTAACTATTCCCTAATATGATGAACTGGTCTACTTTAATTAGCAGTTGCTGTTCTAGCTGCGATGAGACTTTTGTTCAAGCGGATCTAAATCAAGCGGTGCCTGTGCTGATGATGACTCGTGGCCTATCTGCCCGTCTCGACTACACGCAGCAGCACGGAGAGTACTAGAAGTACTATGATGGTAACAAATTGGGGAAATTGCTTACTGTGGATTGCTGAGGAGCCTTAAATTGTTTTTTATGTAAAGCTTTGTATCTTTTAAAATCAGATTACTTAGTTCAGGGTGAAATAAATACTTGAGAGAGTTTATTATCCAGAATATCTATTATTAGGAAACTATTTAAAATCAAGGAGGGGTGAGGGGAAAAATACCTTCCAAAAGCCTAAAGGCATAAGACAAAACAAAAAAGTGGAGCTTTCCTACCCAGTTTATTATAAAGCCATGCGAGATCAGTATCAGGACAGAGCATCACAGAATGTTTCTAAATGCAGAGGATAATAGAAGCATCGCATTCAAAAACCAAGTTTTAAGAAGAAAACACTTTCCACTGCCCTCTGCTGACTGCAGGCTATGTAGTGATCTGGTTCTGCTCAGTTGCGTGTGCTTTTCTCAAAGCCAGGCACTTGAGAAGTAGGTGCTAGCTGCGTTATGAATGGAACTGTAAAGGTGAGTCATACTTTGAGGATAACTTTTTGCTGCAGGTGCTACTATTGTATCTAAAAGCTTTTCTTTATGCTCACCTGCAACGAGCCATGATATATTGGCAGATGTAAAAAGCTTTTTCAAGTCAACTTTGTCAGGTTATATCCGGTACTTAGTTTTGGTGTACTGTCTTTGTACCTCCACTGCTTGGAGCCACGTGAATTTTTGGCTCCTAGGAAAGTATGAAACACTGCTCTAGTTTATTTGTATTGAACAATGTCAGTTTTATCCCAGCCACTGAAGGAAAAAAAGGAAAACAACAACAAAAAATCCCTTAGAACAATAGTTTGCCCTGCTTTTTCCAGAACAGCATGGTAAAACTTAGGAGAGTAGAGGGCAAAGTAGGCTTTAGCATTACAGCAGCTTCGTGCCCCCTCAGCCCTAGGCTGTTTTGGGTTCAAAACTGTCTCTAGGGTACTTTAGCATGAAGGTGTTAACAACTTTCCTTTACAAGCAATGCTATCGCTAACCTGTCTTAGGATACAATGTGAGAGTAACACAGCTCCTGCTTGCTGATCATGCTGTGGATTGTTGGGAAGCCTGGCTTATCCACCTGAGGATGAAATCCTTCTCCTGTAACCATTTGTAGCCTGGATCTAGTACCAGCTTAGGAGATACAGTGTTACTGAAGCAGAAGGTTGGGGCTAGCTCCATAGCTACAAACTGGAGCAAGAAAAATAAGGTAATTGTTATTACTATAAGAATTATACCCCTATATAATATTTCTATACATTTATGATGTTCTTTCTAGTGTTATTCTAGTATCTTTCTCTCCCAACTTCTGTAGCATCTCTAT
Source organism: Gorsachius goisagi (assembly GCA_018403395.1). Lineage (NCBI taxonomy): Eukaryota > Metazoa > Chordata > Aves > Pelecaniformes > Ardeidae > Gorsachius > Gorsachius goisagi. The sequence goes on from BOSO01022446.1 coordinate 28,879, forward strand.
GCTTTAATTTAAACCAGAAATGTCAACATCCTTCACTAGTTTCTCTGAAGCAACTTATCTGGATGCTACGTTGTATTAGGTCGAGCAGCATAGGGATGTGCTTTCTAT
>BOSO01022449.1:0-17249 GCA_018403395.1 Gorsachius goisagi
ACGGGTCCCCCGGCGCGATCCTCCGCTCCGGAGCCCGTCCCCTCGGTGTCTTCTTTCCACCAGAAGCAATCTTACTGACATCAGTGGACTACTCAGAGTGAGATATTGTCTAATACAAGCAAGAGGGTCACAGTCTGGCTGCCTAAAAAGTACAGTACAAGGAACAGGACTGAATCTCCAAAGTACAGCACCAGCCCACCTCTAACTTTCACAGGTTAATGTGTAACCCCATATCTAAGAAAGTGAGGTGGTGAAAAGCTGGAAAGAACATCCTAGTCTAGTGGGAAAGACATAATGGAAGGTCTTTTCTCACTGGTAGTAGTAACGAAATAAAGTGGCTTAGGATAATCTTTTCCAAATGGGAACAGTAAAAGAAAAAAAAAAAAAAACGGGAGGCCTTGTTTTTAGAAATCCTGAGCATCTAGGAGTGTTTACTAGCCATGTCTGTGCTAGCAATTCAAAAAGACTGCTCAGGCACTGTAATTTAGTGCTTTGTGTCCCTAAACTGCAAGTATGATCCCTTGGAGAAGTCTGGGCTTCGCCCAGCTTTCTAACAGTTCCCAGGCATGGTTTGGGTAATAGCATGGGTAAGAGACCATTCCCAATAGGCACTTGAGGCCAGGGTAGCCTGGCCTGGAGAGCCTAGTCACATAGGTATGGAGGTGGGGGCTGCTCCATGCCAATTGCCTTTAGTGCCAGAGAACAGTCCTTGGTACATTTGATTTCTTAATATAGACCAGCAGCTGATACGGAAATTTCCAGATACCTGGCAATTCAGAAAGTCCAATTGCTTAAGTTGAATGTATGGATTTAGGGCCTAATTATAGACATGTTTTTAAAAAGATGTTGGCCTGAATAACTGAACAAGTACAGGGCAAAGAGTTCTTCCTTAATGCCAGAGGAAACTTGATGGCTAGGAGACATGCCAGCTGGATCACTCTCTCCAAGCACTGTATTGGCTTTCCCCTCCTCTGGCTGCTCAGTAAGTGCCCAGAAATGCTCTTTCCATTGCCCATTTGTACATAATTTATGCACACGGAAAGACTTAGATTATCACCAGCAAACAGCTGTGACAAAAATAGCAATGTGAATGACTTGACTTGGTTTTCTGATATTCCTTTACCCTCTTTGTTACAGCACTGCATTTTCAAGCAGATTATGCCTAAAAGCTAGCTGACGAACTAACAACTTTCAGGCTTCAAATATGTAAAATAAATCCTGGTGTTAGATGCTCAAAGATGGAAAAACGTCCACTGCCCAGATTTCACTCCTTGAAGTGCATAGCTTCTTTTGGCTTTAATGAACCATGAAAATACCATGAGGAGAACTTGCACCTAAGTACTTTGATGTCCATAAATTCTCAGATTGCTTTAATAAGAAAAACGGTTGCATCAGTATCGCACAGCATTGCATCACACACTTCTGCTTTATTTTTTTGGTTGTTATAACTGTCTCAAGTGTTTAGTTTTGTTAAAGAACATGCATTCTTCAGCAGTCACTGTGGAGCGATGAACCTTTAAAAACCCACAGTGGAAAAATGCGCAGGGAAAGTGAAATAACCAGCCTGTTTCCTACTGTTTTCACAGTAATCAGCCTGTTTTCACACTTGAGTGTGTCCTTCCTTTTGAATACTATTTCAAGTTATTCTGGAAGAAGGGATGGAAAAATCAAATGACAATTACGTTCCTATAAATGTAATGAAAAAAAAATACTCACTAACCCAAACATAAATTGGTACTTTATTTATAATATATCGAATTGTCTTTCTTACTCAAATGTTCCATCCATAGTAAACAAAACTTTTAAGAATCTTTTATATGAGACAGGGTTTAGCAATTAATTTTTGGAGCTAGAATTATCTGAAGAATAATTATAAGCATTCCATCTGTGCATCCAGGCTTTAATTTACTCTGTCTCCAAAAAATTCTCAATTAACACTTGTAGCTATTTAAATTGCTTAAACCTACTGATATTTATGTTTACAGGCCGATGGCTAATATAATTTGTCAGCTTATAACAGTAAGTTGGTTTTCTTTTTGTTGATCTTAAATTGCCTTTTCTTAATCCAACTCCACACCTTACATATCTCCTATCACAACCAAATTATTAGCATATCTGAAAAGATGGTAGAACTCTTCTATAGTTGTGATATTCTGAAAATTTTACCTTTTATCAAACCATTTTTTTCAGTAGTCATTTTAAAGAGGATAAAGTATATCCCAGAGTACTCATGAACTGTGACAAAACTGAAGAGATTTCCCTCCTTACCTACAATTTTCGGTTCCAAGCATGTAATTTTATCATTCAAATGTTTTATTTCAGATTCCAAATATTTCATCAAAACCCAAGACTAATTTACAGAACGTCATGATACTCTTTCTTTATTTCAGATTTGATAAAATCAATATATTTAATAGTATTTTCCATGTTTTTCTTGAGTAGCTGACAAAATACTTGATCCCCAAGGGTACCTTTATTCTAAATCCCATATTGATGTTCCCTTCTCATTTCCTTTGATTTGGGGATAATCTAATAAAGATGGCATTAATGGTAGAGATGCCATGATAATCTTTCGATTTAATCTCATCATGCTTTCTCATAATTTGGTATGTGTTAATGCTCATCTGTTCCACTGAGATATTTCCAGAGTACGAAGCCTAGCTTATAGTCTTTTTGTTATCTTATGCGTTTAATAATTAATCAAGAGGCTTACCAGTATCTGTTATCTTTTTGATCACAAGCAATCTAATTTCCTCTTCAGTTTCTTTTAAAAACTATTTCTCCCATATTTGCTTCCAGAAGAAGTTGTTTGCTTTTAACATAATTAAGAAGTGTACTCAAACCTTCCCTCAACTGTTCCATAACTGTATTCTTTGCAATGAAAAGATGTCCATTTTTGTTCTTCATCAGAACTTCTCCAGTCCAGTGATAGTATCTTCCCATACTCCTTTTGCCCTACTCCATCTCCTTCAGAGAGCTACATACGCAGTGCTTTTCACCAGCTCTCCACTGGCTCTTTCAAAAACAGACCTAGGAGGTCTGAGAAAGAAAAGACCTAAGAGAAAGATGACAGTGGGTGAGTGGACAGTGTGAATAGAGATCAATTGCTCATTACCTTTTTGAGAAAAATAAGGGGTATCAAATAAAGGTGGTGGGTGACAGATTAAAAAAAAAAAACCAGAAAAGGAAACACTTCTTCACACAATGTAGAAGTCTTGGCCATGTGGGATCAGAATATTAAAATGTCACAAGACTTTAAAAAGCAATGAAAAAAATTGTTGAAGAAAAGCCTACCGGGGACTGTTTAGATACAAAGATGGTGTACACAGTTTGTAAGCCACAGGTTGCTGAGAGCTGTGTAAATATTCAGGGGCTAGTGTCATATATGCTTGTCTTGTTCCTACCCTCTTCTCTGCACATCTAATGTTGGCAGCTTTGGAGAGCAAGGTCTTGAGGGAGTGGGACATTTTCTATGAGGCTGTCCTTGGCCTCTCTTCTGCCTTATCACATTTTCCAGAGATTTTGTTTCCGAAGACATACGATCTTTGAGGCATATCAATTCTCAGTTGTTCTTTTCCAGACTTTATGAAAACCCTGTTCATGTCATTCCTGTTGCCATACTGACGGCTTCATTTACATCAAGATCAGCCATAACATTCACACGGTTTTAAAATCTACAAGCCTGTTTTATTAATATTATCTGATATTCCTATCTTTATTTTGATTCCTCCAAAGCACTATATTTTATGAGCAACTCAGCTATTTTTTTCCATTCTTTATTGTGCCAAGGTGGGTTTTTTTTCCACTGCCTTTCAGTGCTTTACAGCTTCACAGTCAGCTTCCCTTATTAGTATTCTGACAGACAAAAGTTAAGTGACCACCAGCTGGCATCATGATTTTTCAAAACATCTTCTCAACATTTTGCATATGTAAAGCATATCTATAAATTCTACATATCCAATAGAGAAAAGCAGTCAATATGAGTAATGCAAGCTAAAGATGTTCCTTAAATATGAAGTGGTTGAGAGGTAGAGGCTATTAGACTAGTGGAATTACTGTCATAGCTTTTACGTTTCAGTAATACTTGACTGGAACCCAGTCATATTCCAGGAAGGAATATTATAGGACCAAATTTTATTACCCAACAAATCCCAGGAAAAAAAGGTATTTTGCAATGGAGCAAGATAATGGCTAGGCAAGAGAATCTGACAGCTCAAGTCCTGGACATTCTCAGTATTCGTGATCTCTTGCTATATCTCCTCTAAAGTTTACCATTTATTTGATTTATAAAATATGTGTGGAAGTAGTGTTGTGATTTTTATGATAGTCTAAGTACAGAATTGCGGCAAGACCTGTGGGAGAGAGATTTTAATTTACTAGATAACTGCTAGAACTGGGGAAAAGGCAAGCTCTGAGGCATAAAAGTCTTTTTTCAGGATATTATCTCTCCCTACATACCTTTCCTCATTTATGTAGCATCTGCATAATTTAAAATTATTCACTGTTTGCCTGGGCACATTGTGTAATATCAGTTTCTTAATGGAAATAGTTATGCATCTATACAGTATTTTACTCATCGGCTCTCCTTTTTTGTTAGCCTGTTGCTGTTTCATTTACTAATCATTTGAAACTGTGACAATTTAAGCCAGTCTGTCCACTTTTAATCTTTGAGACCTTTAAAAACCAAAAAAGGTGTCCCAGAGAGATAATTTCAGGTCGGATTGCCCCAACCCATGTGCAGGACCTTGCATTTGGCCTTGTTGAACTTCATGTGGTTCCCATGGGTCCACCTCTTAAGCCTGTCAAGGTCCCTCTGGATGGCATCTCTTCCCTCCAGCATGTCAACTGCACCACTCAGCTGCTGTCATCTGCAAACCTGCTGAGGGTACACTCAGTCCCACTGTCCGTGTCACTGACATTATGTTAAATAGTGCCAGTCCCAATACCGACTCCTGAAGAACGCAACTTGTCACTGGTCTCCACTTGGACATCAAGCTGTTGATGGCAACACTTTGAGTGCGGCCATCCATCAAATCTATAGCTCTCCAATTTAGAGACAAGGATGTCATGCAAGACAGCGTCAAATGCTTTGCACAAGTCCAATTTATTTCAGAGGGATTTACGAATTCTGTTTTTATAGCTGTTTCATGTCTTTAGGCATATCAAAACAGTTAGGGACATGCAAAGTTCAAAGATGTTTATTTTAGCCTTGCTTATTTTAACCTTAGGAAGTTCTACTATTGTGGCACTAATTGTTGTTGCAAAAGGCACTATTATCATATTCTAGGCTCATTTAAAAAGAAATTATAGTGATTCACTGAATGAATTATTCATACTTGGCTGAAGCGACAACATGTTATTGTACCAAGATACAGGAAAATATAAAATTGTATTTGTTCTTTAGCTTTGGACACAATGGTATTTTTAAAAAAAATCAAATACTAATGTGTATTTTGGCACAACTTCTTTAGCATTTGTGCCTCCCTCTGATATAAGGTGATGCAAGAGCTTTCATCCAGCCTCTGTGCAGACAAGGACACTGCTTCAGTGGAATGCCAGACAATGTAGTAGCTCTTCTGCAGCAGCCAGGGAAAACATACTTGCCTTTACAGTTAGCTGCTAAGTAACCTTGTTTTTACCCTCTTTCCTTTTTAAGTACCCAATTCTGCTCTCATTTGAGGTGAATGAGAGCTTTTGCAGGAAATTTGCTTTTGTTCCATAGAAATTTACAGGAAGGAAATGGTCCTTCAGGAAGAATTCATTCCTGTGCCTTTATGAATTTTCTGTAGCAAGATTCACAGCAACAGAATTTCCACTACATTTACCTGCAATTCAGAAATAACCTTAAACTCTCATTGCTGTCAACTAGGTATATGTGTGTTTAGCTGTCTAAAAATCAAGACAGACATTTAAGATCCTCCCTTCTATGGTCTTAGAAAACTAACTTTATGTGCTTTCATAAAAGCCCCAAACCCTTTTATTTATGTCTCTTTGTATCCATCACCACCATCTTGGTGAAATACCTGGTGCTGAGGTGCTGAACACAAGATGCCTCTTCTGTTTTGCTCTCATAAAGGGAAACTGGACAGCTTGTACCATTGTCTGTATGTTACTGTGAGAGAAAATTAGATTGCACCTGCAACTTTGAAGCAAAAAGAAGATAAATTTGTGGCAGATTTTACATTCTACAAGAGATACTGAGTCACAAAGGGATTATTAAAAAGTCACAAGCAATCCTTACACTCACTTTTGCTTGCTTTGTTTTGTGAAAACAGCAGAGAGCAGTTGTGGTTCTGCATCTTTTCTCGGTTGTTGTGGACATAAATCTATCACAGATTTGGAGGCAGGTATTCCTAATTTTGAACTCTGCATGACATTCAATACAAAATCAACATACAGTGGTTTATTTTTCTGAAGAACCAAGTTTGAGCACTTGTTTATGAATATTCCAGCTGTGGTGTACCTAGTGCACATATTTAAGGCATATTGTAGTTAGCAATGTCTGCTGGGATTGGCTTGTGTCCTGAATGTTGCCAGACTTCTGTTCTGAAGACACAAGATTGAAAGAAGCCTACTCACCGCTTAGTGGGTTTTTTTCCTATTCATGCTTTTGGGAAGTAAGCCAGTCACTTAGTATTGGGGCCATCGATAGACTCTGACTCACTGACATTTTTGCCCTAGTCATTTGGTTTTGCATAGAGTCTTTTTTTTTTTTTCCTGGTATAGGTATTTAATCTAAGCCTTCAGATTTAAGAACTCTTATAACAAGGCTGTGAGATGATGATCACATAAACCAATTCTAATGGGGTTTACAAACGCAGGCAGTAAATATAATTACTCTCCTTTAGTGGCAATAGTACTAGTAGTGAAATGAATTAGCAACTTGATCTATCGGATATATTAATTTGCAAGCTAGATTTGGACAGAAGTAGTATAAGAGAGTGTGGTATCAGCCTCTTTATCCCAAAAGATAGAGGATACCAGCGCTGGTTTCCTTACTGACTCACTATTACTCTCTCTGACATATGAATCACTACATTTTTCAATAATAAATGTCAGGCATAATGTTTAAAAACAGCAGAATAACAAGTTACAGCAAAGAGCCATACCATTTTTTCCTTTGCTAAATCTGAACTTTTTAACAGTTACCTCTACCGTTGTGATAAGTAGCCTTTTCAGAATTAGTAGAGGCTAACTCTGCCACATATCTCTAGGCTCATGTTACAAAAATCTCTCTCTTCTCTGATTCAGAAAGAAAAGCCTGAAAAGCTGTCTTTTTTCCTCTCTTAGCTCTGTTCTTATGGGCATCTGGTTCAGATGGAATTAAGGGTCGTCTAGTTCATTCAAACATCTGGTGCTATAAATATTCATGCCTTGGTTGGATTCCATTTTTTGTGTGTCCATTGGCTTCTTCTTCTAAAAAAATAGATGAGTTTATATGAGGGGAGCTTTCCTCCATCTTTATGCTTGCTCAGCTATGACTATATTCAAAAACTGCTGAAGGAGGAAGAAAATTGAGGTTATATAGAAGCAGCAGAATAGCTATATTGATTGAGTCAGGCAAAAAAACCCACAAACACTTAGACCAGCATCTTCTCTCTGACACAAATCAACAACGCATGACATATTTGACAGTACTAGCATGATTATACATTGATTTCCTCAATGCTTCATTAAGTCTTGTCCAAAGTTAGCAGAGAATCTCTTCTTACAGCCAACAGAGAGAATGGAGTATAAACGTGGACTCCAGTTGAGACAGATTCTCCATCCTTGGAGATATGCAAAATTTATTTGGGCAAGGCCTGAGTAACCTGACCTAACTAGGCCTGCTCTGAGCAGAGAGTTGGACTAGCCAACCTCAGCATCTCCCTTCCAACCTACATGATTCTGAGACTCTACCCTTTCTATTTAGCACACATCCATCTATTGCTAATCCCTTGGTAGCAGAAAAACAAATCCTTCTCGCACTCATCTGGGATCTTTTCAGTTACGCAGTAAGAATGTCAAAACAGACATTTTGTAGCTTTTTGAAGGCATGCAGGATAAGCTAGGTGCCTACCTATGAGCTAGATGCCCAAGCTCCCATTACAGGCAGTGGAAATCAAATCAATACAGTCGACAGTTGCACTAAATGGTATGAGCTTAGGTTGCCCACATTCTCTACAAGTTTGTTACTAATTTGCTGCATTTAAATTACAGCTTAGGCTGCCCCTGCCAGTGTGGTGCCCTACAACTTGTGCAGTTTATGTGGGCCACACACGTTTTGTGCAGAACTGGGAATTCACTGATAGCTTAATTAAAGTTTTGATAGCCCAATCAGAGAATTATTATTAGTCTACGTACAACAATACTAGCAATTATAGTTCAAATTATCCAAATGTTATGGCTCATCCCAATAATGATACAGTGAAAACCGAAATACCCAAACTTTATAGTAATTGTCCCTTTCTCTGGTATTATGCTCATCCTTCCACTGTCATTCTGGTGACACAGAGATCACATCCTAAGGTTGATGGCTTTCGTCTTGGGAAGAGAGTGTCATGGCCAGTCATCTATGGAAGAGGTATGATGTTGGGGGTTCTTCCTCCTCTTTTTTGAAAATATGATGGTCGTGTTGATCGTTTCTTAATTCCTTATGCTGGGGTCTGCTTAGTGTCATTATGATGTACTTGCTAACACAGTCCACTCGCTCCTTATTTATTGGTTCGCAATTCCATATTACATCCAAATCTGCTACGTATGGTATGTTTTACATATCAGATGCCTGTTCTTTGCTCTTTTTGTTTCTCCTAAATTGTTTTACCCAGCTCCCAAGGCTGCATTCCTCTGGCAGACAGTAACTGACTACTGCTGAGTTGTTTATGACCCGGGGGCCTCTGTTATCATCCCGTGTCTGCACTTTCAAGGCTCCAGTTATCATCCCATGCCTGTACTTCTCTGTACTGCATTTTTATTCTAGTGTCATAGATAGGTCACTACAGAAAGAAAAACTATGTGTTGTATCTGCTACTTACAAAAATTTATATTACAGTAAGTCTTACACCATTCAACTGTACACAGCTAAGGAAAGGCTGAAACAAACCAGGTAACAGTCACCTGGTTTATCAGACAACTGCTGTTAAAGCTGAACAAACTAAACCCAACCTCCAGGTAGGTCAGGACAAGTCCAGGTGAATCCTGACATGTCCTAATGCCTGTTTTGTCAGCTTAACACAGAGCCTGCAGCCTGCTACTTGCAATGGTAGCTCTGTATGTGCTGGGCTGTAAGGCTGAAGAGTCAGAGGGCCATTTATCTCACCCTGTAACAGATGCCACCATTTGAAGAGCCCAGTCCCACCAATAGTGTCCTGAATGTGTCTTGAATCCTGGCAATGTATCCCCTGATCTTCAAGGAGAGTACATTATTAACATTTTCTTTACCTAGTTCCGATAGTGCCAAGATCAAGTAACATTTCTAAAAGTCATCCTGAAAAGCACATGCTCGGCAAAACTGTTTTGAAATACAAATACCATGGTCTTACCTACACATGCTTTACCTCTGCAAGAGCTCACGTGTCAGAACAACTGGTACATTACACATTTGGAACCAGCTTTTCTATCATTCGTAACTCTGATGTTATCTGAATGAGCCCAACAAATACCATGCTTCCTTCATGACTGGGACATTTACCTGAGAGTAGAAATATTTGAGACCCACATGACCTTCCAAGTGGACATTTGTGTGCTGAGTTGAACAACATTCTGTGTTGCTTGTTGACACCTGAGTTGCAGTCACATTCCTGTGGTACTCGCTGACTTGTCACTATACCTGCTACTGTAGATTCACTTTTGCTGGAAACCCAGATCTTCATCTCCAGTTGTAGAGATCAGAAAAAAGTTCTGGAAAACACTGTGGGTCCCATTCAGCCCGCAATTCTGGGCTTTGTTTCTGTTGAAACTTGGTAGGGTATGTATCAAAGGCTAGGAACTTTGATATGATGCACGCCTAAGTCTGTCCTTCAAATGGAGTTGGGATACAGTCAATGGAAACAGGACCTAGGAAAGAAATTTTAGATCTGTAAGTACAGGAAACAAAGGACTATTTCTTATTTCCAGTCAGACTCTCTCAAAAGTATCAGCCAGCGTCTTAGGCAATATGGTTTCTCACATCTGTTGGTTTCTATGTTTCCAAAGGTTCTTGCAAATAATTTTTCACCAGTTTCTCCTCCTGTCTGGTCCCTTCTCATCTTTCTGAGTCTTAACATTGCCTGCAGATTTTACAGAGGCTCACATTTTCAATTCCCACCATCTTGCTTCTTATTATATTTGTCAGTGCGAACAGCTTAATAGCAGCATTGTCAGCACACGATTCGGCACTTCTCATTCTAAATGACAAGGAAATAAGCTCACTTAATTCTTACTCAATGTACTTATTGAGTCATAGACTTATGGCTGGAACATGCCGTGGTCCTGATCCTCAGTCACTCATTCTCCTTTCTGAGATGGGCACCTGTGGTTTGGTTTTTTTTTTCCTGTTACGGCCATAATTGCACAACTAGCATGGTGGTTGATGCCCACAAGGTTTTCACCTCCAAGAGAATATCACTGGCAGGTGAACACAGCTCCAGAAGTACAGGAGACTGGTGTCCTATGCCTAGAATTAAACTCTTGAATATCCTTTCCTTCTTTTGTCTTTTCTCCCTTATTCTGTGATGAGCAAAATTAGCCCTTAGGTGGCCTTTTCCTCAACTTTCCAGCCAGAAAAGGCTAATCAAATGAGATACCCTAAAAAAACCCCCAAAGAACTCCCAACACTGAGATGAAGTACCTTCCGCTATTTTCCTGAGAAACATACCCTTATTAAAGATACATTCTGCACACCCTATGGGTCACCTGCCAGTTTCCTCATCTTGTGCATTTCCTTGTTTAGTCTGAATTCATTTAGAAGCTTCTTGCTCATCCATGCAGGACTCCTGCTGCCTTTGATCTCTTACTTGTTGGGATGTACCTTTCTTGAGCTTGGAGAAGGTGATCTTTGAATATCAACCAGCTTTCCTGGACCCTTCTTCTTCCCAGGGTCATATCCCATGGGATTCTTCCAAGAAGATCTCTGAAAAGGTCGAGGTCTGATCTCCTGAAATGCAGGCTTATGGTCCTGCTTTTTGGCTTGCTTCCTCCTCTTAGGTTCCTTTTCCTCCTGGATCCTCCTGGATCCTGTGACTCCAGTGGTCACTGACCACTGCAGCCAAGGCTGCCTCCAACCTTCATATACCTGACCAGTTCTTCCTTGTTTGTAAGTATCAAGTCCAGGAGAGCACCTTTCCTTCTTGGCTCCTCGAGACTGAGAGGGCTGGGATTGTTCGCCATGGAGAAGAGGAGGCTCAGGGGGATCCCATCCATCTGTATAAATACCTGAAGGGAGGGAATGAAGAAAAGGCAGCCAGTCACTTTTCAGTGGTTCCCAGTGACAGGACTGGAGGCATTTATCTTAGAACAAGATGAACTGCATCATGTAAGTGCCTGTTTTTCTCCACTCACTATAAAAACCATCCAGGTATCTAGATCCAATGCAGACATCTGTAATGGAAACACATAAACTGAGGTGAGGTAAGCTAACTGCTCTGTAGTGGAATAAATCTGGGCAATGCAGCTGACAAATATTTCAAGATAAGCGTTCCTCCTTTTGTTTAGTTGAACCCACATAACCATTTGCAGGATCAAACCCTTACTGAACTGCTGAGTTTAGAGCACTCCTGTTCATTCCCAGTAGCATTTAAGACACTCAAGGACAGCACTGTCTTTTTTGCCTCAAAACTCCTATGAATGCTGAAGCATCATGCCTAAAGCTATATATGTGTGCCACGCAACTGAACAAAAGCCAGATTCAGTGGAAATTGTCATTGAAGATTATTTCTCAAAATTCATTTTTACTTGCTGCCACTGCAGCCCTAAGTCAGCTCGGATGTTCATGGATATTTCCACTCAGATTCAGCAAACAAGGCATTTTTTCCAGAAAGTTACATGCTTTTGAAAACAAGAGTATGGAAAGGATTGAGCAATTTTAATTACAGTTGCGACTATGTGTTTGTGTATTACTAGTTCCCGAGGTGTGTCTGTGTCAAATTTAGGTGACTGCCTCTAGCTGAAATAGTACAGTCTATTCTGACGGTGGGATACATGTTGTTTGTCTGTTAACATGCCAGGCCAGTGAAAAAGAACATTTTTCTCTATGTTTAACAAGTTACTCGTTGAGGTAAGCGGTTGTCTTCAGAAAGTTTTAACTGCCACCTAAGCTCATGTGTCTAGCTAATAGGTAAAAACTATGCATGTCAGAAATCCTCTAAAAGTCATTTGAAGGGCTTTTCAAGATACAGAATGCTTACTTAACAGGAAACTCGAGGCATGGGGCCTTAGGCAGAATTTAGGCTGAGTTAGCGTTGCAGTTGGCTAGGTTTGGTTGATGGTATGGTGGTTAATGGCATGGTAATGCTCTATTTTTGTTTGCATTCTGACTTACATTCAGAGGAGACTAAGCTAGCATTACACAGAGCCACTGTAACAGCGCAGCACTGTGTGGTTTTAATGCAGTTGTATTACAGAGGCAGAATAAAAGGGTGGTTCCTAATCCAAGAGGTTTGGAATTTCTGCAGAGCTTTATTTTATACAGGAGTAAATCAATTTGGGCATAAAGCCCACTGAAGAGCTGTATATATGGGAAACATATATAGTGATGAACAGACTGAAAGTTATTTAGAATAAAACCATTATCAGTACTGTGCAGGACATCTAATTTGAATGATCAGCATCATCTTGATACTGAAAAGATCATCTTCACTTTATAGCTTTTTCAAATAGATTTGTACATGGTGTTTAAAAGTGTTAGGAGCAATGCCAATACATTAGATTACAGGCCTAGCAGTAACTTACTGTCAGTGTATACTCAGCTTCCCTCTGTTCCTGTAGGAAAGAGACCATGCGTTGCAGTTAGTATTTTAAAGCAATACTGGCACTGCAAGAGCAGGGAGTTACTTGTGTATCTATTAGTTGGCCTTTCCTCTTCTAGTTGTATAACAAAACAATTTTCAGATAACATCCAGGTCTTTACTGTTTAGACTTTCTGCGCACATATTCTCATATAAATTCAACCAAGATGTTTTAAAACAGCAAAGATATTCACATCATTCACAGAAGACCGAGAACCAATTTAAAAACAAAGTAGCTTTCAGATTAACAGCTGAACAAATATTTGAATAATCTTTTTCCTAAGGAATACACACTAAAACTGTTTTCCACTTAATCATACCTTATTGATAGTACAAAAAATACAACTGTGGCCAAGATCAGAGTGGAAGTGTCCTGTCCAAACAGGACTTCATAATAGCCATGGATTTCTTCTTGCGGTATCCATCTGTATTGATGCTCAATGCACAACGCGTATCGTCATCCGTATTTTCTACCATTTGCTCCATTTCAGCAGCGACACAGCTTCTTCAGTATAGCTTGGTGTTTTTGCAGAAGAAAAAAAAAGAGCGTAGCGAGCTGCCACTGAGAGATGATTGCTTAGCCAGTTTTGTGGAGTAAGCTTGAGATATTTGAGATGTTCCTCACCCTGAGCTCCGTGTTGCAGTAATGATATCTAAAGGTGGTTCAGATACATCCGCATGGTATTTGGCCATACCCAAGGACCAGATTTGCGACTATACACATGTATATACACACTGAACAAAGATGACGACGCTGTAACCGAAAATCTGTATTCAGCTGTGAAATATTAAAAGTAGTCCAGTGTTCCTGTTAGTGGTGGCTCTGGCATTGCCTGTGTCACTTAAAAAAGGAGAAGGAAAGACGAAGAAAACCAAGCCAACCTCCTGCTGTTTCTTTCTAAGAAATTCAGTCCCAGTGGTTTCTTTAAGCCAACTTCCTGCTTAAAGTAGCTATCTAAACCCATATAGAGATCAGAAGTTTTGTGCAGTTTACATAACCAAGAACATGGAATTAAAACTAGTTTATAAACAGAATTCGAAAACAGTGAGGAAAACAAACACAGCCAGTAAATTCAAAGCCTGGTTTCAGGTCGGTCCATGAGTAAATGATGTACCTTAACTTAATTAATTTACGTTTGAAAAAATCTATTTATTTTCCACTGACATTATCTGTATTAGAGGTCTGAAAGCCAATGCTCAAGATGCAAAATTAAGCTACAAAAACTGAAATCTTCTTTTTTTGTTCAATTTTTGACAGAAATGTATAGCTTTTAGTCTAAATTCTTTAAATGTTACAGCAAGCAAAATAGGACAGTAAGCATATTTACTTAAAGTAGTGCAAAGTTGTAGAATAATGTCAATTGCAGTACTGCTTTTATATATGTGTACTAAGATAAAATTAACGTAGTTCTGAAATCTACCTATTATGTAAGTTCCATCAGAAACCTTAAAAATTTGAATAGGCAAGTGAAGAAGTGTAAGGTTAAATACAGTGCTTTCTTATTTGCTGACCATTGGTTAAATAATGAATGAAAAACGAGTTTGAAATTGCTAAGTCTTGTACTGCTTGCCTGTGTGCAATTATGTTCAGACTTGTCTGAATTCAGATCACATCCTTCAAGTCAACTTTCTGCAGAACCGAGCTTTGCAACTGTTATTACTACCAAGAAGATTCTTGTCTTGGCTCACTTTCATGGTGGAGCAAAGTTCACACTGTTGTAAACTTGCTGACTAACAGCAATTAAGTTTTTTCTTTCCTAAAACAAATCTGAAGCAATACTTTCTTTTAAATGTCATTTTGTCACTGTTTTGTTTACATGCTATTTAGAACAGTATTTATGTTTCCTTAAGTACAGAGCTTTTACAATAAACAATTTACTGCAGGATCCAGAAAAGTGATAACCATTACTGTCATTGTAGGCCCCCTTAAGGTTTAACAAGGTCAAAATGAAAATCTTAAAGCTAATAAAGTGTTTTAGTCAACATGACTTGTTCATCGAAGTAATAAAGTCCTAACAGTTCTGAAATACACATTTTTCACGCTCAGTATCTATTTTGTACAGGAGAGTACAAGAGAGATGTAGACAAGCTGGAGAGAGTCCAACAAAGGGCCACCAAGATGATGAAGGACCTGGAGCATCTCATGTGAGAACAGGCTGGGAAAGCTGGGACTGCTCAGCCTGGAGAAGGCCTGGGGGTAGGATCACATCAGTGTGTATAACCACCTGAAGGGGGGGGTTGCAAAGAGAATGGAACCAGGCTCTTTTCAGTGGTGCCTGGTGGCAGGACCAGAGGCAATGGGCACCTTCCGCTTTTAGCCTTCTATCAGTACAATAACATAGTCTCCTATCCAATTACACAGCTCAAAAAAAAAAAAAAAAAGGTTACACATTCCACAAAGAACAAGAACTGAAAGATGGAGGTGTTTAAAGCCTAAATTAGTCACATTGCCTGTTTTGAGGATACGTTCCATAAGTACACTGATAATATTCCTGAAGAAAAAGAAGCTGGGTCTCTGCATATCTCATAGGTTGTATCACCCATCCAAAATTTGTCCTGAAGTATGAAACTCCCTTCCCAGACGCAGCTTTACTACTTTTGCTGAATCTACCCCTGCCTCTACTGACTCTTTTCCAAAGCTACTATGGCATATTTTCTAATTGCCCTATTAAAGACATTCTGATTGTTGCTTACTGTCCTTTCTTCCCTTAAAAAAAAGTGATTTGTACAAGTTCAAAACTGAAAATTACAGCTTAATAAATGCTTACTCAATTGTATTCTAACATTTACAGACGTAAATGCAGATTGGCAGCTATTAAGTAGTGCCCAGGTTGGAGTTTCTAGGACAGTGTATTCCACGGAGTGGAGATTAAAAAAAACCCCCACTTATAAAACCTGTGGAGGTCAGGTGACATTTTCAAAATTTCAGATCAACACTCCATCTCTGTTTTGTACACTTTTCAGGAAACATCTTCCTGGACTGAGACGTCACATGCAACACTTCAGATACAGTTTACTTTGGGGAAATTTGTTTCTAACAATATATAAGACACTAGAAGTTAAACCTATTACATGAATGGTCCAAATTCCATTTCCTATGAAATCTGGTAATATAATTAAGAGATTTTCTTTCTATTTGGTAACAGAAGCACAGTGGAGTACTCTGTACGGACTATTCTTAAACTCAACATGACCTTTACTAAATAACTGTTCCTTTTAAGACAGAATAATTAAACATAGAAACTTTCATTATGTATAGAGGTAAAGAGGAAAAAGGAGGAAATCCTGTTAGGAAAATAATAACATTAATCCATTTCTAGCCTGTATTTCTCTGCCAACTTTGTTTCCTAACTGTTAGGGCTTTTGATGTGCAATAGGCTTCTTGTATGAGGAATGTAACAAATGCAACGAACAATGGAGTCTGCCTGCAATTCTCAAACTTGTTTTGTTTGGTAGCTTTAGTAACCACTGCACTAGCCAGGTACGGGCTGCAAGCGAGGTCTTGGGTGCATGCAGAAAGCCTCAGCTTCCACTCCCTCCTCCCTCATAATCCTGTGTATCTTCACTGCCACTTGAAACAAAACTCTGAGCTTGCTCTCCACTTCTCTGCCCTCCTACGCACACATACTGGGACTTAACTCCACTCCCTCAAGTCCTCACCCAGCTTATCAGTAACGACTGCTTGCACGAAAACACTCACCCCACTGCGCAGGTCAGCCCCCACACAAGCGAGCAGCCTGGATACAGGCGATGACTGGGGCTGCAGGATGAAGCTCTGCCTGCAAGCCATTAGTGATAGCAAGAAGGTGCTTTCGTGAGATCATTTACCTTGCATATCAGTTATACTCCCCTACACAGGCAGACACTTCTCTCCACTGCAGCTGGGAGCTGTACATACAGCTAGTTTGAAATTGTTTTGTACCACAGCTACATCTCTGACAGTCTGGGAACCTAGGGATGAGTCATCCTCAGCTGATACGCCACTATGGCTGAAGGTGTTGTTCACCGTTTTTACTCCAAGAGGTCAAAAACATAAGCACTTAAAACATAACCATATAAACATCTGCAGTTTTATGAAGAGAGGAGAAGAAAGTCACATTTTCTTGTCAGAGAACGGTGTGTTGCCTTTAATTTTCCAAGTAACCGAGGGCAAACAGGATCACAACTCTGATTTGTTACAGGCAGATGCCTATTCAGGACCATTCTCCAGGTCCCAATGATCTCTTCAGTGCCATATCCTGTTATCTTCTTGTGAAGGGAGGCTAAAGGGTTAACAAAAGGACCTTT
>BOSO01022450.1:0-23988 GCA_018403395.1 Gorsachius goisagi
CCATCCAGACATCAAGCCATTGACCACTACCCTCTGGATGCAACCAGCCAGCCAGTTCCTTATCCACCGAACAGTCCACCCATCAAATCCATAGCTCTCCAATTTAGACAGAAGGATGTTGTGGGGGATGTAGATGCTTCATGATATGTTGTCCCATACAGTACGTTTTTTCCTCAAAATATATGGCATTCACTGAGCAAAACCCAACTGGGAGACATAGAATCATAGAATGCTTTGGGTTGGAAGGGACCCCTAGAGGTCATCTAATTAGCTACATCTGTAGCTAATTTTAGTCTGGAGGAGAGGAGTGGAGTTTTCAGGGACTTCTGTAGGCCAGGGACATTAACAATGACACGGGCAACGTGTATTTGATGTGAATTGGTTAAAAATCTGTGGGTGGTGCTGTTGTAGACTGGATAGTGACTATGACAGTATGTGCAAATAGCATGATGGCTGACTTATGTGCAAAGTCATGATTAATTTCAAGTGGGTTTGTAGGTCTGCATTTGCATTTGACCTCCTTTTCTATTTCACAGGAACAATTTTGTGATAGAATTTGGTCTTCATTAACTCTTAAGAAATACTTTCAGTTGACTTCAGTGTTGCATGACTTGGTCCTAGCAGCATGGACAGCACAACAAGGAAAGATTAACTTTGTGGATCGATATTGATTGTACCTGGTGACTTTTGTGCATGCTGAATTTACTTAGCAGAAACTCAAGCTGCATTTGTATAAAAAGATCTGCATATAGGCAGTATATTCCCCTACTTTAACGTAAGTGCTGGTTGTTACATTGCTGGTTTTTGTGTTTGGCTTTGCTACCATAAAATCTGAATGATGAGCAGCAGAAAATTTACGTTGAAAGTCCATCAGAGCTTTCCTGGAACACTGCTGCTAAATGCTGCACAACACCTGCAAACAAATGTTTAGTAACCTATGTGAGCATGCCGAAATGAAGGACTGAGGCTTGGGTTTGGAGGGGTTACATATGGAGGACAAGAGCAAGGAGGCAAACCCTAAGGATTGACAAAGAAGGAAAATTGCTATAATCGGGGAACTGGAAAGGCACTGCAGAAGTAGAACTTGTGGATAAATGAACTAAGAAAGCATCCTTTCTTGCTGTTCTTCTGCTTCTTCCTCTTTGGTGCCTGACTGCCTATACATTAATCTGAACTCCCATCAGCAGCAAGCTCTGAAAACCCTGTGTGTGAGGAACAGCTGCCTGAAAGAACCTGTGGCTCAGAAACTCCAATAATAGCTGGGAAAAAAAAGAGGCACTGTCAAGCAAAGTAACAGGTTTCTTTCATCTATATTAATAATATATTACGTGTGATCACTTTAGGCAGCTGATACTGCTCCAGAGCAGACAAGCTCATTGGTAAGTGTATCGGATGTCCCATCTAGATGCAGAGACTCTGTAGTGGGCAGCCTGGGTGGAAGAGGTGCGGTTCTGAGCTGAGGACACTATGCAGAAGGCAGTGTAATGGAGGGTATGTTTACCCTGCAGAGCAAATGTCCTTTGGGGTCTACCTCCCTGGTCATGACCCTGTGGTCACACGATCACCTAGACCAGTGGAGCTCTTGCATGGTGCTGTGACTTCATTCTGGTCTCTGTTCTTGGGTTTCCCTTGTGAGGAAAGCAGAGCATGGGGGATGCTGTGGGCTGTATTTCATCCTGACATGGCATTGTCGTGCAGCTGGGTGTTCACCTAGGTTCCTGCAAAGGATCCAGGGCCCCACAGTGCAGTCCTGGCACATACAAACTCTGCTCCCCACTGTCACATCCAGGCCCAGCTGTTAGGTTATAGGCAAAGAGTGTCGAAGAAGCTAAGAAATATCCCTGTTGCTAAATACGAATCAGGTTTGCATTTGCATTTTCTTTAATTAGAAATATTGATGTTGTGCATTGACATTGTTCCAGTTAATAAACCTTCCTTTCTTTATACCATGAAAGGTGACAGAGTGGAGGCAATGAGAGACTGGAAAAAGTGAATCAGGGTGAAGCTATCTGGTGCAGTGCTTCAGAGGAAATAGCAAACCAGAGGTGTATAGAGGCAGTCTTCATGGACCTGCACACTGGAAAGTGTTCAGCAAACGTACAGGCTGGGGAGATATTTCCTGCTGCTCTGCAAAGGATCAGTACAAGGGCTGATGCTGCTGGGCAGTGAATTTCGGTGAGGATTTCCCTTTGACAGGCATGAATGGCTCTGCCTCCTGCGAGGAACATACCTTGAAGTGTCATGACCCTTCAGCTAGTGATTCCTTCTGCAGTGAAAACAGTAGCCAACGGAAGATGAGTTGCTTTGATTCCTCTGAAGGTGAAGCTGGTGCTTCATGATCTCCTTCAGCCTCTGGAGTTCTTGAGGGGTCTCCAAGAGGCAACGAGGAACCTTGAATCCAAAGATTACAGTTTCCAGACTGAGATCTCTCTGAGCCTACAGTTCAGACCCCCACTGTTTGCACAGCGTGTAAGCAGTTACAGCTTAAGGAAGACAGAGATATGGTTTGTTCAAATGTGATTTTATTTTCTCTTTTTGCCTGTTAAACCAAATGCTCCTGGCCAGACAGAGCTCTTCTTCCATTCTTTTAAGAGAATACCATTTTACAAAGCATTTGATGAGGTGCTCCGCAGAGAGTAGCCACTGTTTCTTTGAGCCAAGAGGTCGAAATGCTTAAACAGATCCCATAGCAAAGGGAGGCTTATCACCTTTGTGTCAGTAAATATATCTCATACCACTGTACTCAATAAGGCATGCTGCAGGCGCAGCAAAAACATGGGTCCAGGAGGGCCCGGGCCTTGGCTATTGGTCTCACACACCACGAGCTAGGAGAAGTGACCCAATATGTTAGTCAAAGCCGCTTTGCTGAAGGAATGTCTACGTGTCGGCGTGAGACATCCCTGATACTGTATCCCCAGCAACTCTCCCTTAGGAGGTGGCACCTCCTAGTGTGCTCAGACTGCCCAGAAAATCGGTGTCTTTCTCTCCCTGCAATACTTCCAATACTACTCCAAGACAGTATTGCAGCCAACACACAAGAATTGGGTTCTGAGGCTGATATTTTGCACCATGGATCCCTGTTTCTCAAAAGCACACTCTGTGCAGCTGCTTTGGTGACGGTTAGACAATTCCTGGTAAAAGCAAGCCTTCGGCAGCTGTGGTAGCTGAAAGAAAACAGGAAGACTCAGAAGAAGACAGAACACACAGTAATGTCCGTGAATCCAAACAGTCCATTTGAGGACTCCTGATGGCCACTGAAGGCAATGGCAATATCTGTAATTCAGGGGACGTGCCCACCTTCACCACAACAGCTCCACTTGTCAAGTTGTCAGCACTGTGTTCGTTAGCACCTGCAGGGAGGAATGGAGCATCACGAACTTCCAGGTGCTCTAGGTGCTTGCAGGATGTCTCCTGTATGTATGTTCCTGCTGCTGAAGTGGACAGATCTTTGTCTTCTGCAGCCACGGGTCGCTCTGGGTCTGCAGCACCAATTGCCACCCCCTGACAATGCCTCTTTATTGCGCCCAGAACAACAATGCACCAAAGGACGCTATTCTGTGTTGTCCTTGCTGAAGCAGCTACCCAGGCTTCTTCTCTCTCCTTGGCCTTGTGCTTGTGCTGTTTCCTGGGCAGCCGCAGATGAGACAGAGGAACCTGTGATTGTGGCCACTAAAGCCACTGTCACAGCTGTTGACTAGCACAGTGCTTGGCTTGCGGCCAGCTCGCAATGATCAGCGTCACATCAAATGTACACACGCTGCGTGTGTAGTGCGTCTGCCCGAGCATCACTCTAAAGCAGGAGTTGCCTCTATGGTGGTTGTGGCTGTTCACTGTCACTGGCTGTTCAAAAGAGTCAGGTCACGAGATGGCAGAACTTCCCAGGATTTTTCTTGTGTGATCCTGAGGTAGGGCACAGCAGTTTTTACTTGCTTCATGGCCCACATCCAACTGCTAGAAAAATGCCACCATGAATGGAGGTCAGCACTGTTATAAGCAAGTGAAGCCACAGGAGGAAACATTCCTTGTCTAAAAGCACTAACTCACTGTAAAATGAAAGCTATTAGGATGCCACTACTCTGTGCCTGCTTGGATGGTACGCTTGTAAATGAAGTACATCATCTTGATGTAAATCGAAGAAAGCAGAAAAGCTCTAAATCTTTTTTCTGTGTTGGGCTGGCTTGGTTGATATCACTGGAATAAATGAGCTTGCACAAGTGAGCTGTAGTTATTCATTGCAACTGCTCTAGAATGCTTCTTAGAGAGGTGGTGACTTGCTTGATGTGATACTGAAGCTAGAAGAATTCTGGCCATGACACTAGAATTTGGCTTCTCTTTAGCAAATAAAATTATATAGGCATTAAACAGTCTGGGAATATTGTCGCCTTTTGCACCAACACTCCAGCTATAAGCTAGTGGTGAGGTTTAACAACACTGTTTCGTTACCGCACTATCTGGGAGAAAACTACCTAGAGTTAGCTACCAATCCCAGACTAATTATCTTAAATAAAAGTTGTGTTGTCTTCCCAGTTCTGTTCCAAGTTATGGCCTAACTACAGGCTACAGATGGCAAGATTTGTGTATTGCCATAAAATGCCACAGAGTAGAGTTACAACCATGTCAGAATATGGAGGCTGAGCTGCCAGGCCTGCCGAACACCATTGCAGTACCCAGATGCTGCTGGGTCAGGAGACTGCAAATTCCCTTACCGCTAATTCAGAAAGCCTCTCAGCAAATGGCTTGGAAAATGCAGGACGTTTATCTCACTGCTTCATTATTGCTGCACAAATGTCACAATTCTTTTTCCTCAGCAGCTCTGTGAGGAAAAGGATAATTTAAGTGAATGAAAATAAAACCAGGCTGCCACTCTGAACACTGGTAGAGCAAATGCCGAGATGAGAGTAAGAACTACGAGCAAACTCCTCTCTTCTGTTCACAATTTTCTTGTCTTCATTTCATTGTCCAGCTTTCTTTGTAATGAAAACCAAAATTTAATAAAGAGAAGCCACATTTGCTGAGTTTGATTATTGTGAGATAGAACTACTTTTTGTCTTACAGTTAGCTGCTGCTTACTCATTTGCTATACATTACATAAGGCCAAATTTCAATCCTCTCCCAAACGGCATGAAATAAAACTATGTGTGTGTGCATGTGTGTGTGTTCAATCTTTTCTCTGTGTGTGGTGAGATCATGCCAAACACATTGTCATCATTACCAAAATACAAATGAATAAAAATAAATCAATATGCAATAATCTATTTTACATGCGCATGGGGTGTGCATGCAGATCGTATTGGTGCAGCTTAGCAGTCCAAGCTTTAAAGTTTTGTTCTGCAGTGTCTTGATAAAAAGCTTTCTGTAAGCTATGTTGTATGCTGATGCCTTGTTATTTAATTTTGAGAAATACAAAGATCTTCCCATTTACCTCCCCAGGTAAGAGGGAGCAGGTATAACAATTAGGATCTTGCAGTAATGAGTGTCTCCCTTGGAGGAGTGGAGAGAAATACCGCAATTAGAAACTTGCAGTATCTTGGTTAATAACATTAGCCCTAATTCTGAAAATATGTGTTCGTTTATGTAAATCTGAACACATTTTCAAAGTCCAGGGCCCTTTACTGTCCTTCCTTGAACTGACAACATGAGAAAACAAAAACCCTGGGCAATTTTCCTTCTCCAAGGCTACTTTAGCCTCTCTCTGTTCTCTCAGGATCATATAATTTGCTTGGACTCCTACAAAAATAATATAATAAGTATAAACAGTTAAAGGTGGAGCCTAATTTGCCACATCAGCACCGTTTGTCTCCGTGCAAATGCTGAACTTTTCTAGTGGCTGACAGTGCAGTTATTCTGTGAACCCTAGCATTTGTCAGAGTGCCTTGGGGAATTGCTATTAAAATGTCAGCATTGCTTAATACTTAGAACTGTGGTAAGTCTCTGTGGAACTATAAAATTGCAGGCAGTTTTACACAAGTGTCTTTTAAATGACAGCAAAGCATCCCTCTTTCTTCCACTCAGAATTGATTAGAAAACTCACTCCAACACATCTTCCCTGCTTTTAAACTAGAATGTGATGTGTTTTTCTCTCTCTTCAATAAAATCTATTTTAAGGAGGTGTGTGCAACAGGTTTATGCATGTGCTGATTTGGAAAATATTTATATTTACATTCAGAACATGTTGAAGTTCACGCAGGGGCGTACACTGCACATACTTTGGTATACATGAAAGGAACAAAATAGGAATGCATTTATCATATCTAGACTGGCATTTACTATGGCTGAACAAAACAAAAATAAAATGTGCAAGACAATATTTCTGACAAGCTTTATGTTGGAAAATGTTCAGTAAAAGTGTGTAAATATAAAAATTCTAAAGAAATCAACCCTATTTTGCTGGCTGGAACTTCTCTTAAAAAAAGTGAACAAGAAGATGTTTGAACCATATGAAGATTTCCCAATCAATACTACAGTGTTTAATAAATAAATAACTTTTCATTTCAAGTATTAAGTTGGGTACAATATACCTTGTAATATAACAGTTGAATATATATACAGTAATATAACAGTTGAAAAACTGACATTAATACAGGATGATTTTAAGATATTTTGACTGTTCTAATGCTTCCCTTTTCTCCCCAGGTCCTGGAATTTCCTTCCTGAAGAATTTCAAAAGTTTGGGTTGTTGGCTGTACAAAGGGACAAAAAAGTGAAAATCCTTCATAAAACTTAATTCCTGTCACTGTTCAGTACTAGCGATGACTGCTGTATTGACAGAGCTTTGGTGGTGATAATAGATTGGATATAACACTTCAAAGAAAGTAGAAGAAACTGATTTGAGACAGCCACACTCTAGAAAATATGTTTTAGGGAACAAGCTAGCACAAGACTAGATTAACTAAAATGGCTTTCTTATCTTTTACTTTTCATATTCTGTAACCCTATAGTATAAGCTGTTAACCCATTAAAATAAGCTTTGAGTGCTCACCGTTGATTTCCAGCCTTACAGTCAGTAACAGCAAAACGAGGTGTGTTACGCTCAGACTGCTGCCTGGCACTGGTGGGTGTGCTGTGATCTGACACTGTCAGAAGATGATAAACCACCATTCTGAGCCTCCCCCCGAGGCCACCATGTAATTTAGGAGATAACTACTAGAGTAGTAAGGTTTTCTTTTTCTCACCTTCCTGTATGCCAGGTAGGGCAACATTTTCCATGAAGAAAGAGGATGGAGGCAGCTGAAGATTTCACTTAAATCAAATGCTGAATCACCTCAGGGCAAATGATAAGCCACAGGAGTGGTTCTAATTTCTATGATATTTTCACCTTTGTAGTGGGAGGAAAGGAGCGCAGGTAGGAAGGTAGTGAATACAAGTACTCTGTCTAGAGCCTGGTCTGTTAAACCAGGCTTCTGGCATACTGAGCAACTGGCATGCTCTAAAATGGGATATTTATTGCAGCACCTGCAACTTCAGCCTGAGGAATAGCTAGAAATCATAATAGAAAATACATTATACAGAAAGGCTGCAACAGGAAGCTACCTGTGTACTTGTAACCTACACATGGATGAACGTGATGTCTTAAGAATGCAGGAGAATCGCCCAGTTAGAGAAACCTTTCAGTTTCTGTTACAGGAAGGTTTAAAACAGCAAGAGGAAATGTCAAATTTTGACTTGCAGTATTTTCTTTGTAGATATTTGTTAGGGTTTCATAAACAGACTGCATGAGATGTTGCAACGTTCAGGAAAGCCTGTTATTTCTCAGTAATGGTTCAGTCATGCCTCCACTAGCAGAAGTCTTTCCCTGAACTTTTGTGTAATTCTGTTCTTCTGAGGACGTTAAAAATTGTCACCTGTACACACCTTTGCTGTGGCATTTGACAGGAATGATGTGGCAGAAGTGGAAACAAGTGGAAAGAGACTTAAACATATAGAGAAGTTGCCAAGGGCATGCCAAGGAAGAGGTAATGCCATGAAATTAGGCAAAGCTACACTTTAAGAAGGGTTTTCTAATTTGGTAGTCACTAGGCTTGTGCATTGCCAAAGAACTGGTGGAAGTCTGCATGCAACTTTTATAAAAGGACTCGAAAGCAGTGCTGAATATATTTCAGGGAATAAGACTGGCCTGGCAGTAGAAGGATAGATGAGCTAATAGATCTTTTCTATCTTTAATTCTTACGATTTGTGTTCCATCAGTCAGCACATGGTATAAGGAGAGAAAACTCAGTGCCTGCCAAATTGGTGCAGTTTTACAGATGGGATTGTTTTCAGCAGTTAGTTCATGTCTGCCAAGAACCACTTGCATAAAGTCCTTAACCCATCAAACACTGGCACATTTCAGCGTGCAGGGCCTCATTGATACTACAGGAACAAACAATCCACCTTTTCAAGAACTCATCGTGCTCCTTCCTGAAGGGCGGTGCTGCACTTTGTAAGCAAAGTGGTTGTGCCAGGCACACCCATGCACTCAAAAGTCACAGGACCTCTAAGCAGTTGCGCAGCTGTAGCATACTTTGGCTTCTTTGAATGTTCTAGCTTTAACCTTCTGGTGTTCACAGTATTGTTATTTTTTTTCTTCTTCAGGAACAGCAAAGGCTAAACTCTTTTAGAAATAGCCAAGATCCCCATAATGAATGCATACATCAGGAGCTAAATATCCATTGTAAAATCGGACATGGTTCTGGGTGTACAATTCACGTACCTGCATGCACAAAAATGACACTTAGAGGCCAAACTAGGCCCTGCTGTGGACCTTTACATGATTTGGAAATGCAGAATAAGAGCTGTAGATTTGAGTACGGACAGCTGGCAACCAGTTCAGTCCTTGTATTTTAACCTGTGCTCATGTCAAGGAACAATATTATTCTGGATCACTGAAGCTAATCCAGGGATGGGGGAGAGAGAATGAAGTCACAGGTTGGGGTGAGAGTCTTTGGGGGTGTGCAGAGTTAGTTGGCATTTGTACATCTGGCACCTACACTTCAAAGAAGAGAAGCTGTGGTGACCCCACACTGATCTGTGTGATATCTCCTGGAACAGGGAGTCTAACCACAGCTTCTTAGCAACCTGTTAGAAAGACTCCTCAGGATCAGCTGGGGATGTGGTCCTGTTGTAATGGGCACAGTGTGACACGGCTTGGGTCATGTCTGCCTGGATTGCTAAATCCTAGGCCCAGAATCAACAGTTTGCTTCTCAGTCTATTAACATGAGATACCAGCCAGACAGGTAGTTTTGCATCTTTTGAGACAAAATAAGACATGGATAAGTGCATTATAATGATTTATTGTCTCCCGTGAGACGCCTGCCACTCATGTCCAGAAATTCTGGTCTGTTAATATTCAGGAAATGTGCATGTTCAAGCAGTGTTTACTTTCTCGGCAGATCCAAGGTTCCTCTGCTGCAAAATAATCTTGCAATGACAAGGTCTTTAAATGGACAAATAGCAGTCAAGGAAGTAAGCAAAGCCATCCAGGTCAGTAAGGTGGAGATGACTCCTGTCCTACCCTTACATCAAGCAGCCAGCTTTTCAGGTTTTGAATAATTTTGTTTACTGACCCTTTGGTAAGCCCCAATGTCCATGGATTATTTCTTCTATTCATCTTGGACCAAATACATGTGTCAAAATTTTCCAGTTTTGTATGCATATTGATTCCAGGCTGAACTGGTCTGGATGTTAGGTATACCTTCCAGTCATATAAAATTATAATCTAGTCATTAAATTCATCTGGAGAAAGACAATAATGAGAAATAATTGCATGAGGAAACTTTACTGCTCAGGGGACAAAACATCTCATTAAATCACTAGCTAAGATCTGTGTTGATGTTATTTCCTTTTTTGCAAGGAAGTGGTTTTTTTTCCTCCGCCTTCTAGCCTTCTTCTGTGGAAGGCTTCTGTGTGTTACAATCCTGGATATACTTTATCCATAAGCAGAGAGGAAGGCTGAATCTTTAAACTGAGGTCTCCGTGTGAAACATAGAAGGCATATTGAGGCTTATTGTCCATTAATAATTTATTTCTCCCTTGATAGCTATTTTTAACACAAACTCTGCAAACACTTGAGAATATAGATCAACCTCGAAAACGAGTTGTCCCACTGAAGTTAATGCGATAACTTGCATGAATAAAGTAGGTTCATGGTACTGTCTGCAGACTGTGCTCTGTGGCATGGGTTTTGCAGATGTGCAGTCTTAAGTCCTGCTCTGAACAGATTATGATTAGAATGAAGCAACAGCCAATTTAATCCCAATAAAACTACAGCTGGATCCTTTTGAAGTTTGAAAATTGCATAGAGATTTAAAAAAATTTTTTAATTTTTCCTGACCTTTACTGGGCCCTGACACAACAGGTTAAGCAAAGCATTAGGTCAGCAACCTTTTTTTGCAACATTTTGCCTACATTGAAAAGGGTTATAAAATTTGCAAGAAAACT
The DNA here is from genome assembly GCA_018403395.1 of Gorsachius goisagi. Lineage (NCBI taxonomy): Eukaryota > Metazoa > Chordata > Aves > Pelecaniformes > Ardeidae > Gorsachius > Gorsachius goisagi. The sequence continues at coordinate 10,418 of BOSO01022450.1, forward strand.
TCTTAAGTCATCTCTTCCACTTTTAAATTTGGAACACTTCTTTTTCAATACATCCACAACAAAAGCTAGGGTTTTCAGAGTGTAAGTGGTCTTTAAGGTCCTAAATATTTTGCAAGTCTGCTCAAATCCAAACCTTTTCTATTGAAAGCTAAAGCAAGGTTGTACCCCTTTAAAACTACCTTGTGAACCATCAACAGAGCTCACTGCTTGGTAGGAACTATTTACCATCTTCTGCTAGTTAGGCTAGCAGTTTTCCTGTTTAAGTAGATTTATTAAAAGTGGTGGTCTAGACTGTAGGCTGACCATGTGTGCAGGTGGTCCAAGGGCTGGGGGCCCCAAGTCACTGGACAGACATTTCCTGAGATGCAGCTCTGGAGTTGGGACACTTCAGCTTCTTGCCGTGGCTTGCCTCAACCAAGTGCTAGGCATCATCAGGAGGAAGGAAAATGCTTTTCCTGAAATCTGATTCTGGCGACTCTCAGGTCTTAGAAACTCTCTGTGTAAGAAGTGGAACCCTTGGGAATGGCTTCTTTGGCTCAGCACTCAGGCTCTTGGTTTGCAGGTATAAATTTGAGGCTCTCAAAACTGACTGCTAATTCATCCATAGCTACCAGTCTTTGAAAAAATCTGGCTCTTTTTCACTCCTATAAGGCTGTCAGGAAGAGGAAAGGCAACAGAGCCTGGCACTCTGTAAGGGTCCTTAGGGTTGCTGTCTTCATTTTGTGCAGAATTCCTCTAAATAAAACGTTCCAGTTATTTTTAAACAATATTGTAGAAGTGTGGATGTTTTCCCTGCCACAGGAAGTAAAAAAAAAATCTTGCTAACCTGTTGCTGTGGTTCCTCACACTGTTAGTAGAAGCTGAGTGGAAAGCATTTTTAAAATTGTGAGTTCAACGGCCTGTACCAAGTTGTAGCTCCTGACTGATAGTGGTGCTAGGCAAGGAATTAGGTCTGGCCTATCACCAGGATGTGAATGGGGGGAGCAGGGTGGTACTGCACGTGGGGCTTCGGTTTAGCTTAGTAACTGCAGAAGAGGGTGACATAGCTACACAGTGAGCAAGGGCGAGCGCAGCCACATGACGTCACTTGACCTTTGTGGGATAAACACCACGAAGTACAAATGGAGGAGCTGTTGTGGGCTCAGAGAGCTGTGAAGGCCATTCATTCTGTGGACTTTTCATGAAAAGCAGTGGGGAGTAACTCAGGACTTCTCTGGTATAAAACTGGGCTAACACTAGTGAAATGTGGATGTGTTTTTCCAGCCCATGCTCTCATTTCTTAAGATGGTTAAGTTGCTGTAACACAAGGGAACAGAAGATGATTAAAAAAACCCAAACAGAATTCATTCACTGAGTTGCAATATTTGAATCACCAGTGCCCTGTATGAAAATATTCTCCACTTAATCCATTAGGGTGCACTGACTAAATCAGTACATACACGTAACAGCAAATACTTCCAGTCTGTCTGCATCAGAGATGAGTAATCAGTACTGCAGATATGACACATTCATAATACTTTGTAGGAATAATATCTCATCCAACGCGTGCGTGCACACACATACACACACACAGTGCCATGTTAACCTAGTTAATAATTAGTCAAAACTTGTTTATGACTTACCATATTCCTCCTGGAGCAGCCCATTGAATTAGCCTGCGTTATAGATATTAACCTGTTATTTCTCTAATACTCATATCATCCCTTGAAACAAAAATAATGAAGTTCCAGTCTTGTAATGAATGTTAATTTGCAGTTGATATTGTTGAACAACAGCTCATGGTCCAAACCAGCTTCTTTTTGCTGTACTGAAACACCCGCAAGTTGCTATTTGGATATACCCAAATGACATTTCATGACAAAATAGCAGTTCAGACAGAATAATGTCATTCTGGCATTTCTTCTGGAAAAATCAGGCATTAATACTTTTATTTGGAGAAAATGCCATTTTTTCATTGGATTTACATGCTTAATCTGGGAAGTTTTCAGCAGGAAATTTGGACCAACTGTAAAAATGGCAAAATTATTATTTTTTTCCTTCCCTTCCAGTAAGAAATGGGCATCAGGGACCATTTATTTCCTTCCAGTGATACACAGAATTATGAGAGTAAAGAATGCACTACCGCAGTGATAGGAGCATTTGTGTGACAAGGTGGTTTTGCATTGGTCTTGCTGCACAATGAACTCAAAAACTATTCTCACTTCAGCTGGCAATTAGATACAGCCTTCGTTCTCCTCCCATTAAAATTTGGGTCACAGTTTTGCCTGCATGAATAAGCATTTCTACTCTAACAGTGGAACAGGGGTGTCTTGAGATGTTCTGGTCTCAGGAAGAGAAGATCTGTCTCAGGTAGCTGGAAACAAATTCATCCAGCTTTTAAATTGAATTAGCTTCTGAGTTCAGTCGTGAAGTGGGGCAGACATCAGCAGACTGATTCTGGGTGACCTGTGCTGCAGCAGGAGCAGACCACAAGGTGGGCTTAAAGCATTACAGGAGTTTTAAGTAATTTGACATGTCTATTACAGCTCCCCTTTAGTACCAGGATGTGAGAGGTTTATTAATGCTGTGAAATAATTTCTGCCTGTGCCCACTTCTAGTGTTCCCCTCCTGAAAATCATGAAGACATGTTAAAAGAGAGAAAATATCTGCAGAGGAATGAATCTCATTGAGGAGATGTTAGAATCCCCACTACACAGAAGTCAAAAAAATTATAAAATAATTAGACCCTACAGTTTTAGAAAATTTTTAAAGCATTCCTTCTACGATGTTTTAGGGGGATTTTTTTTTTTTTTTTTTTTTTTTACATTTATGTGGGGCAGTTTCACTGGGAACAGTGCTAATTTTTCTGCAGTTTTCACTGAAGTACTCATTTTCAGCAACAAAGGCATCAGTGACAAGGTGCTAAAGCGACAAAGGTAGAGAGGGAAACAAGGGAGGGAGGAGAGATGCTGAGGGAGATAAGCGCCCTTCCAATTCCTCTTGTTTCTTTCCCCTTCCGTAGCTGTGAATTTGCAGGAAATAAGTAAATAAATGAGGACCCCCAAACCAGCCTGTCCCACCCTCCTCTCCTTGTCTTACTCTTGGCTCTATCAAATATCTGGTGTGTAAACATGACCCAAGATGTGCAGGCTGTTCTCCAGGCCCATTCCCACCTGCCACCCATGTGTTTCCCAGGGGTTAAGTGGCAGGTCTCTGCTTGGCTGTCCCTTCGCCAGCTCAGGGTGGAGAGGTGTGGGAGAGCACGTTGTTCTTTGGTGGTGGTAGCTAGGGAGTAATCTTTGCCACGTGCATCTGCCTCCAGCTCCAAAACATTTGACCAGTAGAAACCTGTACAGGGTTCGCAAGGTTAATGTAAACAAGTTTAAGCTCATGCACTGTATGTTAGTCAGCTGTCTTGGGGGAAGTTTTTTACAGCTAATTCTGCCTACCTCTTGGCCTCTCTAGCCTTCTGCCCACCCTCCCACCCCCCCTTCCCCAAATTCTTGATTGATTTCCAAGGTATGACTAATGCATTTCTAGAAGAATCCTTTGGGCATAACACCACGATTCTTTTACTTTGATGATTTGTTTCATCATATTCCTGTTTACTAATGTTTCAGTCAACAAGAGTTGTTTGCTGCCAGGAGGGGAACGCAGGAGTAACAATGGCTTAAATTATTCCTAATCAAGTTCCAACTCCTACCTGATGGATAAGATGAGAGATTTATTATTATTAATTTAATCCTTGTGAGACATTAGATGCTTTGGTGATGGGCCCCAAGATAAGAGCTCAACTACATAAACAGTGAATAAGATTAAAGAATGGTGGTATTAAGGATTAAAATTAAAGACCATACCCTTCTGCCAATGAATGCAAATCGGTCACCAGAACAGTTGCAAGCACTTTCTATTGTTTCATTTAGACTTGTCGAGGCCAGCATTTATCAAGAGATCTACCAGTGTTACAGCTTCATTACAGTAAGACTCAAGATTTATAGTGTAGGAGAAATGATGTTATTTAACCAGTCCTAGCCCTGGTTTAAATACCATTGAATCCTGTCTGGTAAACTGGGTGGCAGGCAGTGCAGGAAAGCTACCTTAAAGGGACACAGAAGAGAAGCTGCAAACACTGGAAAATGGCCAGCTATGTGTCTCCCATCCGCATCCAACAGAAAGGGCAGGCTGGGATCTGGCTGGGGTTAGTAACTGGTAAGAGGCATTTGGGGAAGTGCAAAGGAGCCCTTGAGCTCCCTGTAATCCTTGGAGAGGTTCCTGTGGGAATAGGGTGATGGGTATGTCCACGAGTGTGATCAAAGCTGGAATTCAAGATCAGGGACTGGAAAGGTCACTGGGACACTATATTTTCTTCTTCCTCTGCTCTCTTGTACTTGGCTGAAGGGAAAATATTTCTCCATCCAGCATGTGCATGAATACTTGTATTTCTGAGCTCTGTCACCCCAAAAGACATCGAGACCTTGCTGAGTTGTTCACAGAGACACAATCATTAATATGATTGCATGGAGGTCCATAATGTCATGATCAGGATATTGTGCTGACAATATGGGCAAACCAAAAACTTGTGGAAAAATTAATTAATTTCAACACAAATGAATAATGCGTTGAAAGCCATCTATCCAGCTTAAAACGAGGGTGGGAACAGTCTACTAACAGGACTTTTGCACTGCTTCTCTTTAATCTCACCGTATAGGGAGGCGCAATATTCCAGGGAGGATCTGATGAGCACAGGAGAGAAAATGACTGAGTCTCGAACCTCAGCTGGGAGAAAAAAGTGCCATTTCCCATAGAGGAAGATGGAGTAAGACTCTCACAGCCTAGTGCATGCAAGCTGATGGTGACAACATGGGCAGTTATCTAGGAAGGTCCTAAGCCTTTGCTGGATTTCCAGGCACATAAATTGGTTTTGTGCAAGAGCTGTTCTCACACAGCTTTCTAAATTCTAACCTGTTTTAAAGACTACGCTAATCTGTGTAATTAACAAAAAGCACACTTCTGCTCCTGCTGAGATCCAAAAGGATCAGAAAGCAATTACACCAAGAGCATTTACCATTCCACCTCCTTTATTGCAGCATCTGTTTTATGAGTTGTCATTCCCAGATATGAGCAGGTAAATTCTTTCCAATTTTTACATTGCAATTTACAAGACCTAATTGGCTGAACTTTTCAGTTGTTGCTTTGCAGACATCATAGAGTTGGTAAGTAAAGAACACTGGGTATAGCAAGAGAAGCTTCAATTGCTTTCTCAAAAAAACATACTGAAAGTCAAACAAGCATTCACAAAAAAGGACCTATAGTGAAGTCTCTGCCACATCTAAGCTAGCTTTTACCTCAGATGCCAATAGTGGTGTTGTATCACTTTTTTAAAAAAAGTAAACTAAATCCTTTACTTGGTATCAATTAGGTGACATTTTATGTTTGAAAGCTACCCCTCAGATATTCTCAAGCCTGTCTACTGCTTTTGATACTCCTCTGTTTTAGACTAATTTGGAGGAAGGGTCTTTTTGCAGCATTTCCCTTGTCAGGGGAAAAAATTTGCTGCTTGTTTGTGTGTTTCAACTGGTATTTAAAATCTTCTCTTTTTTTAAGGCTTCATCCATTAAATTTCACACATTTAGCAGCAAAAGTATTACATATTCTGCCCTGTAATGTGCTAAAGTAAAACTAGCACATGCTGCTGCTGAAGGCCTGTATGGTCAAAAAAGACAAAAAAAGAGAAAGATTTAATCAGTCATGGTGGCTTTTTAGGCTTTTTAGGCTTTTTAGGTTTGTGGCAAGGATAAGATGTACCCACACTGGACTCAATGTGCTCATCAGTTAGAGTCTGTATCCTTACCCAGCATATTCTTGCTCCAGTTAGCACACATTTGCACATGGAAGGATGAAGTTTTCTTCCTGCAAACAGTTCCCAAATCCTATTAAATATGAGTATGGACAAGTCAGAGTCATCCGTGAGTAACCTTTGCTGAAGTCTTGAGCGAGTCTGCAGCAGTATGTGTATGACAAGGACTTCCCCGTGGGACTCCCACACAATCCCCTCAGTATTTTCCAACTAAAGTTAAACAGTGTGAGCTGCTCAGAAAAAAAATGGGTTATAAATGATGTGATAAGAAGCACTGGGTTGGCACCGTGGTCTGCTCCAGAGCTGCTGGCTGCTAGGAGTCCAGCTTGGCCTCCTGCTGAGCACATGGGGACAGTCCAGCAGGCAACAGCTGTGGAACTGGCAGGAGCAGAGAACATAAGCAGTAAAAGGACTCTTATTCTTTCAGGAGTAGGTTTCTAGGAAGTTGCTCAGCTGGTGAGAAGTGCTTGCTGGGTTTCTTAAGAAGCTTGATCCGGTTTTAGGGAGTAGAGATATGGTGGGAGAGGGCACCTGGATTTCAATCAAATATTTCTCAAACTGCAGTCCAGTGACCTTTCCTTGAGCTCTTCCCTGTGTTCCTGAGAGGTCGCTGCTGGTTGAAGTTTAGGTGAAAAGAGATGAGTGCAGATTTTTTATTGTTTGAGGATTCTCTTTCTCAAAGCGTCTTGCCTGTCCTGGTTAAGTTACTTAAGGTATGAGAAGCCAGAGGGAATTCATGGCTGGTTGCAAACCCCCAAAAGGAAAAGCAAATTGCACTGATAAGCCAGCTAAGCAGACTTGATAATTAACCAAAGAGACAAATTCAAAGACTAGGAGAAACAGAAACATTCACATTTCCTGGTGTAGGGTCAAGAAGCTCAGGGACTTCACAAGGTTTACTCAGACCCTTGAAAAGGTTGACAGAAGAACAGGTGACTCTTCAATGAATTTCTTCTAAAGAGCATTCCTGTAGGAGAATAACACGGAGTGAGGGAATGGGGAGTTGGGATGTTACTCTTTGTTATTAGCAGGGGCTGTACATATCAGGGATGATCCAGGTGGTTGAATATGGAAAAGCTTTTTTTGTTGCAAGGAAACTGAGGGCCTGCAACACTCTCCTAACCCCAAACCAAAATTCTTCACCTCTGACTCTGACAGGCACCTACCCTGTTTCCACTAAAGAAAGTTAGTCACTATTTCTTGGTTGTTATTTGTACATAGATCTGTATGAAATTAAAATTAAAGATTAGGGCATATCCCTATAGAACTGTTGATGTTTCTTAGTACTTTCTGTTTGGATACTGTAATCTTAGAAGTGTTTAGGGGTGTAGAGTTTTGATTTCAAATGCAGATGATTATAATACTGAGATTTTTATTTGAATGTGACTGAACTTGTTACAAATGCAATTTGTCCTTTATGTGTGTCCCCTTAAATGTTTTAGAGCGTCAGTCGGTAAGAGACGGGTGACCACATGGTTGTACAAATTGCAGGAAATAACATGGCATGATATTGACGTTTAAGAAGATTTTCTTCTTACAGCAGTGACAATGATGTGCTAGGCACTTTCCAGACACACCAGAGGAGTACCTAGTGCAAGGGGTCATCATCTAAGAGGAAGACAGAGTGACAAGAGGGAAGTAGTACAGAAAAAGCTAATTACTATTGAAACAAACAAGATTCTCCACAAGAAAAAAGAAAACAAGCAAAAAAACCCAAAGACCTCTGTGGTGTGTTTGTGGGCAGTTTTGAAGACAGAATTAAAAGTGGCAATAATAATGACCTGTAGAGAAATTCATACATGGGCTGGGGGAGGGCTATCAAAGAAGGCATAGAAATGACTATGTGAGAAACTGACAGTCACAGAGACATGGGCAATTGCTTAGAGGAGTGGTGTGATGAGAAAGGTAATGAACATAGAAAGACACATTTACAGAAGCTTGAAAATGAAAAAAAAACCAAACCAACTGCCAAACAATCCATAATTTCAGGAAGGAGCGAGAAACTGGGCAGAGAAGAGGAAGGCACATTGGAAAGACAAATAACAAATAAATTCTAGCATGCAGAGCCTGCATGTACATTTCTTCTGTGCCATTACACGTTTCCATTTTGTAGTCCTGTCCCACCAGTAACAGCAATAGTGAGAACACTAACACAAAGAATGCACCACCAGCATTACCCCAAAATTCTTGGTTATTCTCAGAGGCAAATCACCTTCAGATAGGATACTCAGACATGAGAAGAGGCAGATGGTATGTGGGAAGACCCAGAGAGGCCCTTAAATAAAGAAGGGGCAGGAAATTACAAAGGGAAATAAGCAAGACCAGGAAAACAATTTTGCAGTGAAGAAGGACAACATGGACATAGGAGAGGCTTGAAACAGGTTTGTTGTTCAGACATGACTAGAATAAAGTCAGCAATGGAGTAGTCTGCCTTCCTGCCGTAGCTCAAGACAATAACTTAAGACATAGAAAATGGAGTCTGAGTGGGACTAAGGGTCATGGGAGATCAGCAGAAAGACGGAAGTGGAAATCATGTCAGTGGGTAGAAGCGCTGACTAAAAAAGAAAACTGAAGACTCTGATGCCTCAGTGAGAGTGGGAGAGGAAGGGGGCAGAGGACCTACTGAAGAATCATTGCGGTGACTTCACTGCATCTTGCCACAGTAGACTTAGTTCCACTTACTTCAACAGTACTACAGGAAGGGATGCCTGGATTAACTGGTTGCAGCTATGAATAGCCTTAGGTTTTTAATTTTTTATCATAGATTCTTCTAGAAGTATTAAGACACTATTACAAATATCTGCTGAATGGAATGATTCTTTTGGAACAAATAATTATGAAGTTATGGGGGAGAGAAAGAGAATGAGAGGAGAAAAAAAAAGAGTAGTCCTAACTAATTGAACCCTAATAAGAGCCTTACACATGTGTGAAAATATTTAGTAGTGTTTTTGTGCGCCCCATTATATCACTAAGCTATATATCCCAATGATAAACTCTGCTGCTTTCTGGGCAAGAAAGGATTGCCAAATCAGCCATTTATTGACTATGGTTAGTCGGATATACCTACTTTAAGCTGTGTAAGGTGCAGCAGTATACTGCAATTGTCTTCAAGAATAAATAAGCTTAGACTGCATTCTCCTCAGGGCAGGGATTTTGTGGCGTATGCTATGCTTGGCTAAAAAGGCCTGTAGCATGTTCACCTGTGGTTCTTCCAAAATGCTTATAAATAATCACCTCTTCATAGCTTACTGAAACCTTTTTCATCAAAGACTTCTGGCTATTGAATGAGTGAGTTACCTTATAAGTATATCCTACTCTGGGGAAGATTTTTCTTTTCAGTGTTCAGGATTCACAGCCTTGAAGACTGCAACTATTTTATCTCCCATCAAATAATGGATAATGGAAGCCAATAACTGCTAACCCTATCTGCTTTTGTTTTTAAATTATTGTATTTTATGGTTGTTCTCTGACCAGTTTGACTTGATAGCAAGTGACTCTCTGGAGGTGCCTGTGGTATAATGTCGTCTTAATTTCAAGACACTTGTTCAAAGACTTGACTAATATATAAAGATCTGAAATAAATGGGTTTATATTATCGGGGAGGATCTTTCTTTCTCTTGACATTTGTGGTATGTAGAGTGCTTTGGCCAGCACCTCCTGGAGTCCATCATCTGCAGAAGCTCTAAAGTGGGACTGCCCACTTCTGAATGTTTCTCTGCCAGATGAGGAGATTATTGTCACCAGCTTTTTGCTACCATCTGCCAAGCATATGTTACCATCCAAAGGCTTGTGCCAGTAGAAGGGATCCCATGAGCTGTGAGTTACCCACATCAGGAGAAGTCAGGTAGGTCAACTCAAACTACCTGGCTGGATAAACCAACTCTGAAATGGAAAAGAGAGTGCTCCTGTAATCCCTTTTCCAGCACTGGTTATGGCTGTCAGAGGATGGTAACAACCAATTGTCAACCAGAACACCCATTTGCCAGCTAAGCATCTGTCTAACTCCCCAGAATATTTAGTTTATTTGGGTTTTTTTGCTTTGCCTGAGGAATCTGTGAGTCAGGTAAACCAAAAAAGAGCCTTCCGTATATGACAGCTTATTCATAGTTAATTGCATTTGCCATATTCAGCTAAGTTGAGAATGAAACCTGAGGTAAAACATTCAGATAGCTCATGACGGATTTGATTGCCCACACAATACTTGCATAAATTAAACGCAGGCTAATAATTTGTGCCCTTGAAATCTTAGAAGAATGATGGGAAGAGTGATGTCAGAGCTGAAGTCTACATTGAGCCAGACATATTTTTATCAAGCAGCCACTTACTGAAAGACCATTACACTCAAGTCTGGATTTTCCTGAGAGTCCAGACAGGGCAACAAATAGCAGAAGCAATAGTTTCAGTATGCACCCAAACCAGCCATTCTGAGTTTGACCTTGGGGCCCTTTCTATTACCCTTGGTTTTCTTGCCAATGTTAGTAAGCAGATGCATTGCCCAACCATCCTGATAAATAGGCTATCATCAGAAGGAGCTGGTATTGAAAGTATGAGTAAAGATGAAGAAGATAAAGATGATTCATCTAGAACAGGAAAGGCAGTGTGGCTAATGACTGTGATCACTGCACTTCCAGTGCACAGCATATTGCCCTGGGCAAAACATGGCCTTTTGTTACCAATATTAGCCTGTTTCATTCTGCTTAGGTCTGTCAGGTTTTTTTTGCTTTGCTGCACGTTTTTGCTATGACTTTAAAATATTTCTTAAAACATTGGGGGAAAAAAATAGTCTGATAATCATAACTGTCAAAATCCAATACTCACAAACCCATTACTCATGGAGGAGAAAGAAGGGATACTTGTATACAACTCCCTTTGCTCCATGTTAACCTTCTCTCAGAATTTTGTCTCTAAGAAGCCAGTCATCATTAAGGATGTTTTTCTTGGAAGAACTTCTTTATTTTATGGTATCTTGGGAAAAAATAGGTGTAAGGATTAAGGACATTTTAAATTGCTGTAGATTATTTCACTGGATGCCAGACAATAGAAAACCAATTCATTTGCATTGGGACATTTTCTGTGTTACTAGCTATAAGAAGTGCCCATTTTCTCTGCAGTATGACGTTATGTTCAGTTTCTGAACAGTAGATAGACAGTAACTGAGGTAAACCCCTCAATTTGTAGCGCCAGTTTATGTGGCTTTTTTCCTCTTTAAGGTGCTACTCATTGCTTTATTCCTTTTCTGCTGTGATCTTCACCATTTTTCTTCACATGTTCTCTTTCCTGCAAAGTAATAAATAATAGATCATCTGGAAATTATGTTTTCCCTCCGTGTCCTATGTGTAATACTTCGAAGACACTTAAACATCTCAATAATTTCACTTTTTTTTTTTTCAACTTAAAAACAATCTGGGTTTTCAGAGAGTCATTTACTTGAAATACTGGATATTCAGATTTGCCACTTGGAAAAACATGTACACTTTTTCAGAAGACATGCAGAACAATTTTCAGGGTTGTTGATTGGAACCAATTATAACTGCTGTTGTTTTGCAGTATGTAATCAGATGACAAGTTTGGTATTGATTTTTCATACCACCTGTCACAGACCCCAAGTAAACAATAGAAAAAATAATATAGATCTTTAGCCAGTTGATCATGACTACATTTGCATAGTAAAAACTTTTCATAAATAGCCCTTGGAAATGAAGGAAAAAATATAATTTAATGAAAGGTAGTTTTCATAAGGAAATTCAAACTGTGACTTGATGAGCATTTCTTTCAGCAGTGGTTCTGTTGTTACAGGCTCTTACCCCTTGCATTTATTCTTATTCTCCTATATCTGAATAATCTTAACTCCGCCTTTCATTGTCACAGGTGAAATGAGTACCCAAAAGTGCCTTTATGAGTGGGTAAAGTTCAACATAGTTACATACACTCTCAGTTGTAAAGACACAAACTGTGAGGCCATAGAGTGGATTGGATTAGAGAGCTTACCTGGGACAAAAACTTAAAGAAATAAAAAAAAATTCACAGGCAAATCAGCTGCATGAGCTGTAACAACTGAAGAGCTGAAGCGAGGATGCTTCAAAGGAAATTGTTATTTCTTTAAGGTCCTTCAGCAGGTTAACTTCTGGTTGAATTTTGCCTTAATACTTCAGTAAGCAGACTTAAGTGCATTACCAACCCATTTCATACAGTGATTAGGATAATTTCTGCTTCCCTGGTGAAGTATGGTAAGGGTACCCAATGGGTATCAGATACTGCCTGAAGGTTCAACATGCTTCTGTTGAAATAGTAATTGGCAATATTTTGACATTCCTTGTCAGCTTTTTGTCTGCCCAGTGAAGGTAGACAATGCACACTTCATAAGATTTCAGCAGATCATTCTGGTGTGAGCAGGAGTGAATGGGATCTTGGCCAGACCCTGTCCCTATGTGTCCCACTGCTTCCATGCTGTCTTTGGAAGGGAGGTGTCCTTCACAGGGGCCCAAGTACTTCTGTGTCCATGAGAACAGACCTGTGTGGGAAGCCCCTATTCTTTCCCCTCTTGCAGGTTTGCTGGTGATGTGTGTCCTCCTGAAGCTGATTTAGGCCAAGAAAAATGATGTTGCTCCTTGGTGCCACAAGCATAGGCAAATAGTGTGCCAGACTAGCATGATGGAGACAAAGGATATGATACTGATACACTTGAATCATTGTAATTATATATAACAATATACTCATTTTATTATTTGTTTTGTGATCCTTGGTTGGAAGATACTAAAGAAATACAGAGAAAATGTAGCTATTCTCCATCCATTAATGAAGACTACTGATGCCATGTAAATCTTAACATTCTCTAATGTGTCTCCGTAACTTGCTTTTCCCTTTCCAAGGAAAAATAAAGCCTAAACCAGTTGCAGCCACTGTAATATATGCTCAGCAAGCTACAAAATGGAACCGTCTCTGCCAGAAGTCCTGCAGCACATTCATTTTACCCTGTTGTCTTTGCCACTTCGGTCTGCCACGTGACATACTAAAAGAATGATTAACATAGCTGAGTAGCACTGTTGTCTCTGACTTCTTCCCCCTTCCATAACTTAATGCCTCATTCTGTTAAACTCTGAAGTAGCTTTGAAACCCTGCCAAGAATTCTTCTGCTCCATGATTAGTAAGTCAATTTTGGCAGGCATATGATGTCATGCAGCACTGCATTTAGACTGGATTTATACAGATTTGATTATGAGATCATTGCACATCACAGACACAGTGCACAACTCCTTGAGAAAATTTTTTATTCATTTTGCTGCATGCTGAGAGAGACACACAAATCTGTATCCACGTTTTTAATAATGGGGATTGCTAAGCGATTCCAGCCATTATAACCAGAAACCATTCTGAGGTCCAGAGAAAGTCCTGAGGGCGTTTACCAGGGGAATTTGCCTCAAACTGATATCGGAGAGTCATGCCACGTTGGCAGATGGTGAAAACTCCAAACACAACAGGAACTAAAGATTTGCTGAGTAAGGTCTTCTAGGTTGAAATGAAAAGCTTCTTACCCTCCTTCCCCTCTGCCTTTGCTCTAACCATGGCAACATGGCTTTGGACATCAGTTAACATCTCTGCAGCTGTTCAAGCACAGGTTTTGAAGGAATTAATGGAGCTCAGTTTCATATTAACTCTCCTGATGTCTGGGTGTGAGAGGGTTTGGGGGTTTTAGTACAGCCAGTTCCCACACTTCATGAATCCTGCCCAAAATCTA